>PVLD010003747.1:65125-137053 GCA_004027595.1 Dinomys branickii | reverse complement strand
TTCTTGCAGATAGGCCACTCAGGTGTTCCTCCCTGGGTGGAGCTCCTTCCCCCCTCACAAAACCCGTTGGGGCGCCTAAGTAGGTCTTCCCACCCGGGAGATCCCGCAGTCCTTGAAGCTGCTTTGATGTCTCTCGCTGGGCTGAGCTTCTTCCCGATTCAGGAAAAACCGGTTAGAGCGCGCACTTAACTCACCCTGTCATCATGCAGACAGGAGTGCCGTTCAGATGTTTTTCCCTGGATGGAGATTTTCCCCGACTCAGAAATCCCGCCGGCTGGTCGCTGTTGCTCCAGTTCGCGCAGCGCTGGCTGCGGGGGTGGGGTTCTGAGCGGGATCCCGGAGCGCTGCCCAGTTTGGCGCAGTTTGTCCCAGTAGCGCGTTCTCTGTCGGGTTTAGGAGCTGAAGCCGTTCTTCCCTCCGCACTCACTCTCTCGGCTGGTCGTCTTCTTCCCGGAAGTCCTTATTTGTGTCTTCATATTGCTATATTTCATTGTTTGGGTGGTAATCCTCTGGGAGGTTCTCTCTCTGCTGCCTACCCGGTCGCCATCTTCCCGGAAGTCTCTCACTCTCCCCTTTCTGATAAAAGGGCTCTCACTGAAGCACGAACTTCCTCCTCCCCAGTTCCAGCCCTCGGGGCAAGTCTCAGTTTACTTCCTTTTCCCTGTCAAAGCTGAGCACTCCCGCTTCACTTTCTGCACATGCCTTCCACAAACCCAAACTTCCCAGGTTTACTCACAGCTCGTCACTGCTGTTCTATCCCTCACCCCCCAGTGCTGAGTGATGCCCTGGTCCTCCTCGTTTAGCCCTCTCTCGAGCTAATGGAGCTTTCTCACTAAGTGAGCTCTTGCAGGTCTAAGTCACCGCATGCCTTTTATCCAGATGAGGTCTGACCTCTCCCTTGAGCTCCCTAGGTTCATATCCAACCACCTCCTTACCATCTGCTTTACAATGGGTATTGACATCGATATAGTAATATGGCCCAAAATGGCTTCCTGATTCTATTCATTTACTCTTATGCCATGCTTCCCCTGTTCAGAAATAACCCAGTTTGGTCACATGCCAAATTCTATGGCCCACAGAGGAAAAGATCCCCAAAAGACAGAGAGTGGGATTACCAGAAGTTTGCTGAAGAAACCTACTTAACAAACCAAAGCCAGAGCATGCAAGCCCCCTAGCAGCCCAGCCCTCAACTACCCTGACTATCTCAGCAGACTACACTGCCTCCTGCCTCACTGAGAACGATATTTTACCTACAGCTCCACCAGTTTTAATCTGCTTCCCCTAGACACAAAGCCGCTCTCCGCCCATGTTCCTGCCCCTGTTGCTTCACAGTCTGTAATTCTCATTTTCTGCTCTTCAGTATTTCCTTCCCAACTGATACTTTCCCATTAGCCCATCAACATGTCAGGTCTCCAGTAACTTAAAACATGCCAGCCCTTCGCTCCCCCTATATTTCTCCTGCTCCTCTCGGCCAGGCTGCTTAGGCATCTAGTTCTTACTCACTGTCTTAGCTGTTGTTGTACCCACAGCGGCTCAGCAACCTGGCTTCCGCACCCACCCACTCCCTTCCTGTCACTTGAACTGTGCGACGCACTCTCTTCCCTCACTGACCCACAGCCGTTGGCATCATCGCTACTCTGCTATCTGCAAAGGCTGGGGCCTTGGTACCAGGCATGTAGAGTGAGCAAAAGCAAACAGAATAATGGGATTCTCAAAACAGTACACCTCTGCGGGCTGCCAGCTGAACCGTGGACTGCATGAGAAGTGTTGCTCCAATTTTCTCACAGAAGTAGACAAGAAAAAAGTACATAAAAACCCTTAAATTATATGAAATACGTAACATTATCAATTCAATTAATCAACTCAAAATAACCAACAAACAAAAACTAAAAACAGAACATTTAACATTTTTTAAGATGACATTTTAAATAGAACATTTTAACACTTTTATAAAATGACTACAGAATCACATTTTGCTGAAAATTAAAAACTGATCTGGGAAAATTTTAATCAAAAGCTTATGAAATTGGACACAACTAAAACTTCACATGGTATTAATTTGACAGTCACCTCAACCCTTTTGACTAAATTTGGACCTGTAACATTGTAATTGAGCAGGCTGGACTTACTTGGCATAATACCCACAAAGTAAGACAACTCAACAACTATAAACTGGTAAATTGTCCTTGTGAATTTTCCATAAGAAAGAACTGCTCCAAATTAAAATAATTTTGGTAAAAATGGAAAATAATGGATAATTTTAACTGTTTTGAAAATAAAATCAATTAAGATACTGAAATAGCTCGGTGGCATTAGCTGTATAAAACGTGCTATCCTAGAATGTTATTAAAGTCAAAACAATACTATTTAAAATGCTACATGCACAGATATAGAAAGGGAATCTACTGGACTTAAATTAGCAAGATGAAAAACCAGCTAATTGACTGAAACTAGGATGGAAATATCATTTTGCTACCAATAGTTCCAGATCTCCAGACCGGACCTATTGAAGACCAACCTACTGATTCACTAACATTCTTTTTTCCAAAAATTACCACTCTGAGCCAAGATTGCCATCAGAACACAAGCTTTTCAAAAGCAAAATTGTTTCATCCATCTTTACATCCATAGGATCTAATGCAGTACTTAGCATTTAGTACCTACCCAAGGATTTTCCAGGAAAAGATTAAGACTTCCCAAGTATAACAGGCATCAAAATCACTTGGGAAACCTGTTTACATGCCAAGTCAAAGATCCCTATTCCCAGGAATTTTTGAATCATTCCCCAGAGGCCAAAGTAACTTTAATGCAAGTGTTCCTAAAACCATGTTCTGGAAAACACACCACTGGAACAGAACAAAAACAAGGAAGTATTTGCCATTTGTATCAGTATTGCAAACATGTGCCAATAACAACAAAAATAAGTAAAATGAATAACTTCTTTACACTAACAAGAAAAGAGTATTTTCAACTTTAACAGAAAGCTTGATCTACTGAGGCTTACAAGCAACCAGTCTCATGATGTGTAGGTTCTGGCAACTGGTTCTACAACATAAGATGTACGGCTTGCATCTCCGAGGTTCTCTTGGTGACCTCATGGTTGCTAAATGTCAGTTGCCATTCTGAACATCACATCCGTGTACAAGACAACGAAAGGGGCAAGCAGCGCTAATTGTAACTGTTCCTGTCATAGAAAGAGTAAATCATCCCAAGAAATTGTCTTATAGAGTTCACTTACATCCACTGGCTAGAACTGTGAGAGGCTATGCCTAGCTGCAAGGGCAAATAAAGACCAAAAGTTAGATGTTCCTATTGCAAGGGTGAAAAGCCTGAGACAAAAGAGATTGAGGGTAACTACTAGGTTAGCCAAATGTCTGCCATTTTGTAATCCCCAGCAACTCCTCATACACCCAGTTAGCCAAAGAACACACCTCATACCAAACCGTGAGAGAGTGTCTGTTACTGTGCTTACTTCACAGATGCAGAAACTGGGGCACAGGTAAATAGCTTGCCCAGAGTCATTCAGCAGGCATGTGACAGATTCAAGCCCAGGGAGTTTGGCTTCAGAGTCCATGCTCCTAAAATCCCACCATTCCATGGATTTTGAAAGATAAACTCATGGTAAGGGGATCTCTAGGTACTGCCCCATGCAGATGTCAAATTTTATTTCACTATAACATTTCCTAATACAACAGACCTTGAAATATTACCTTTCTCTTTATGTTTCCTTTTCAAATGCAGCCCTAGAGTGAGTAACATTTTTAATACATATTAAAATTCAAACCTTGTCCTCCTGCCTGGTTTATTTTGGGTGTGGATATCGTTCATCCTATACCTTGGCATATGAACCCTGTCCAAACTGCATGTGTGCTGGCAAAGTGCTGCAGATGAAGTCCCCAGCCAGCAGTAGGCACACTCATTACAGGACTGTTTTCCAAACTGGACGATGTATCCAAATTCTGAGTTCTCAACAACAGCTAAACCTATTTATTTCATTTAAGATGCACTCCAGAAGTTCAAACATCAAAAAAAATTTCCCTTGGAGCTGTGCATATGGCAATGGAAATAAAACAAAGCAAAATGATAAAAATAAGACCTACCTCTTTAGAATGCCTGAAATGTTTTCCTTCTCCTGATCAGAGTTAGTGATGTTATCTCCAAATTGCTTCTGACTTGTGGAAATTTTAATATTAAAAATTTTGAATGCATGCCATTACTTTCCACTGTTGAAAGTGAAGAATTGCTACATCTTTAATTAAAAATAAATTTAGGTTTCTTTTCTTATGACAAGAAGAATATATTCATTTTTTAAATTTAACATAAAAAGTAAGAGAATTTTTAAAGCTATAGTCTCACCATTAATAGGCAAGCATTGTGGCTATCTTAATATATGAGCCTCGGGCTATATAATAGCAGCTAATATAATTAGACTATATCAAGGTTAGTTCTCCATTTCCAGACACTAACACTGGACACCAAGAGGAAAAAGTGAATTCCGGACAGAGGTCCTGAATCGGAGTCTGGGTCCAGTGGAAGCAGAGTCAACCCCATGAGTGCCCAAAAAACCAGTGACATGGTGCCGGGACATGTCCAAAGTGTGATTTGGAAGTATGGTACAGACATGAACCATTGTGGGGTTCATCTAATAAGCAGAAATAGATACAGAATGGAGTCCACACTAGTACATGGTAACACTAAGATATGAAATGAGCTGTTACCCAATCTGCTGAGACAAAGCAGGGGAACCGGCACCAGACAAACCAGAATAGAATGGGGTAAAAATAGCTCACTGAAAAAAATTTATCAATAGTCCAAAGAAGGGGGCTGCAGGGTCCCTTACTTGATTCAAGGGATTAGTTGCACTGACAGAACAGTTTGCAGAGCCTATCACGGTCACCTCTACGTCCTATTCATTTGCCTCTGGTGGGTCTTAAATAGGAATAGGAAAAGTATTAGATAGTATTCACCCCTAACCTCAGGAAAAGGGCATGACTCAGGTAGGACCATATGATGTGGGCCAGTGGATCACAGTCTCTGGACCAAATTGATGATGAGCCAAGTGAGATGAATACAGAGTTGTTTAGTAGAGTAATCTAGTCATTAGGAGCAGAATAAACATTAATTTATCATGCACTATACTACCTGTGATTGAGCTATCAGGTAAACTTGCCAATGCATTATTTCAGGCACACAATGTTCATACTTATCAGCCAGTGCTGGAATGGAAGTCTCATGAGCCAAACACATCAGCGCTGGTGAGAGAAGCCCCCTTCCTCCTGCAATGCTGCTTCTGAGCTCTCCAGGCATGACTCTCAACATCTATGCACTTGCTGCAAAGGAGAATGCTTAAAAGGTCCAGATTCATTATCTCAGAGCAGGAAAAAGGGCAGGTACAGAACTGACACATAATGAATTGATAACTGGCCCAAATACCCTTCAGGTGTTTGCAGGTTTGAGTACCTTTATCATATTTCTGTTTTTGTTACTGTGTTACTATTATTTTAATGAAAAACCATCATTTGTCTACAAAGATTTTAGTTGCCACACATTTCTTCCAGGGCCATTTCACAAGTACTAAAACAGTAGATCTCTTCAAACATTTCTAGCTCTCAAAATATCACTGTGGTGGTTAGATGAAGGTGGAGTGTCAATTTCATTGTCTTTGAGATGAGCTCCAGTGATTGGTGGAGCACACTTGTTGGTGCACGAGGGTGCGTCATGGCAGCATATGTCTCATCCCCGGCCCCTTCCTTTTTGGTACTAACCCCCACTAAGTTCCCCAGCTGCCATGAACTAAGCAGCTTTTTTCTACCATACCCTTCTACCACGTTGTTCCTGCCTTGCAGCTATCCTACCATAGACTGAATCCCCTTAAAACATGAGCCAAATGAAGCATTTGCTCCTTTTGTGTGTATATCAGGTATTCTACCCAGAAATGGGGGAGTCAATTAATACAGTCACTGTGCTTCATCCTGAAATATGGGAATAACAACCACTTCCTGCAAGTCCCACTACTAGCCTGATCCAAGCTATCATCACCTCTCACCTGAATCATTTTGGTGACCATCCAAACAGTCTTTCTAACTCTATCCTTGCCCACTGCTTCTCCCCTACCTTGCAAACTATACTCAGCACAGCAGCCAAAGGGCCCGTTTTAAAAATCAAATTCACTTCATGTAAATCATCTACTCAGTGCCTTTCAATGCTTCCCAGTTCTACCCAGAGCAAAACCCAAACTCCCTTATAATGGCCCAATGATGCCCTGTAATGATCTTCCCTTACCCTACTACAATGTAATCTATAAGAGAGTAGGAATTTTTTTAAGTTGTATGTATTGCTATAGTTCTGTCATCTAAAACAATATCTTGATGAAAATACATTTGTTTAATGAACAAATGTCCCTATACCTAAAACTGCCTCACCTCTGAAATTCTTACTTGCTAGATAATACATTTTTATTTACATGCTTAACTTGAATAAAGATATTATATAATCTGTAGCCCACTGGACTCTAACTAATCAAATGCACATCAAATATACCATTCTATCTATTCTCCAGAAATCAACAGAAGTAGAACTTACTAGATACCATCGCTACGAAGGAAAGGCGGGAGGGGTAAGAGATAGAGTGATAGGAAACTATTAATTGACTTAAACTGCTTTTTTAAAAACCTTCAAGTATTAGGCCACTGTGTACTTTATTTTCCAATAAGAGGTTATTTCTGTAGATTGAGACTACCACTGAGGAGCTCAGAGTCTCAAAGCAAGATGAAAAGAAAGAACTAAGGAGGCTAAGTATTTAAACAATAAATTTATTTATTTCCTTTTCTTCACATTGAAACGCTGAAATATACCTCATCTAAAAATTTTTCTACTAAAGTTATATGATGCTTCTATTATAAATAAAAGAAAATAGATAGTCCTTGCATTGTCTCTAATCTCCCCATATGTACACAGTGCTCACAGTTCTGTTCAAATGCCCATCCCACTAACCACCTGGCAATGCATATGCACACAACTCCATAATCACAACATTTACGCAGTGATAATTATAATGCTTGATTTTCATAAGTTCATTTTCTTCAACTACCAGTTCAGCTCAGTCATCAAAAGTCTAAGAATATACCTGGAATGGCAGGTACGAGAGAGGGAATGCAGTTGGCATATTGGAAATCATGCATTTATCCAATTGATTCAACACATTTTTCACACTTTAATGAATAAAACAGGCACGTCCTTCCCTGTGGAATGTATAGTCTAGGGAAGAATTAGGAAAATTCTCCTATAAAAAGCTAGGTAATCAATATTTTAGACTTTGATGCCTATGAGTTCACATACTCTGAATGTAGCGTCTAGAGATCCATAAACAATACATTCAAAACAAGCAGGGAGGCCTATGTGGTCTATGGCCAGAGCTGCCAACCCTGGTCTACTGGCTCAGAGGATGTTAGTCACCCATCAAACTTTTTTTTTTTTTGTGGTACTGGGGATTGAACTCAGGACCCTGCGCTTGCTAAGCAAGCGCTTATTCCACTGAGCTATATCCCCAGCCCCTCACCCATCAAACTTGAACACTCTGATGAGGTTACAAAGAAAACGTCCTGCTTGGGAAGCCTGATTTAGACAGAACTAAGATGTGGTTGAGAACTAGGTGTCAGCCAAGTGAAGGAGAAGACTCCAGGCAGGCGAGCTGCCTGATTCTGGGGGTAGTCTGACCTGCTCAAAGTTAAAGCTAGCATTTACTCAGCACGCAGGAGTGAGAGGATGAGAAAGCCTAAAACCATAGCGCTCTTGGGGGTCAGAGTGCACAGGACCTTCTGGGTAAGGTAAGATTTTCTTCTTATCCAGAGAACAATGGGAAGGCTTTGAAAGAGAGAGAAAGGTCATTCACTGAACAAGCATGCACTGAAGACCTACCACACACTAAGCACTCACCTACCGTTAACAAGGTCCCTATCCTCACGGAACTTACCTTCCAGTGGGGAATTCAGGCAGTGAACAAAACTGCAGTATAACTTCTCAAGAATGTCAATCAAAATAAATACCAATGAGAACATACCAGGGAAAATGATGAGAGAAGAACAGATGCTGCTGCAATTCAATTTGTGTTTTAATTATCTGTGCAGTAAAAAACACACTGGAGAGGGTGCAATGGCAGAGAAAAAAAACAGTCAAAGCATGGTTGAGTTGGCCCCGTTACTTCAAAAAAATATGACTTGAATCAACATGGTGGGAATGGAGATGAGAGAAATAAATGAAGGTTTAAGAAAAATGAATAAAGTAGAAGTGAGCAGCCTTAAGATGGATTCAACATGGGGTAGAGGATAAGGCTGACTTTCAGGGTTCTTTTACTGTGCAGTTGGAAGATGACTGTACCTGTTACTGAAAAACCAAATCTAAGAGGGGCATCTTGGGAGGGGAAGTTGTCATCTGAGGTGGAGGATCTTTTGGAGGACCCAGGCAAAATGTTGAGTAGGCAGTTGGGCAATCAGTGGATCTGTGTTTCCATGAGCAGCGCTCTGACCAAGTGGCAGGAATTGCCATGCCCTGGGACCAGACTGACATATCCCTGCCTAGACTGTGGCTTAAGTTCAACTTAGGATCTGAGAGCCAAAGGCTGATAATTACCATGATAAGTGCTGTGGGAACATATTTAATATTAATATTAAACAGCTAAAATGTACCCGATACCCATTATGTGTCAGGTACATCAATTATTTCATTTATTTCCAACACAGTCCTGTAAGATATGAACTATTATTCTCTCCACTTTAGAAACAAGGAACCTGAGTCAGTCTGAGAATTAACTACTACAGGGATATAGATGGCAAGCAACAGAAACAGGACCCAATCTAATTCCTTCAGACCTTTGAATCTGAGTTTTTACACAGTAAATGCAACCCAATTACTGTTGAACCCACAAGAAAACACCCCGAATGAGGAAGCCAACAGTGAGAAGAAGCCAGGTCAGGGAGCCATTAACAATAATAACCCTTGGGGAGGTTAGGCCTTTTCATGGACAAGTAGCATCAAATTCCCTCATTTTAGCACACTGGGAAAATGGGCTTTAGGGAGACATTTAGAAGTATGTGAGAAGGGACCAGAATTAAGCTAAAATGTGAATTAACTCTACATTAGTGTTCATTAAAATTCAGTATATTAAAGATGCCAGAGGAAGATTATTAAAATTTTAGACTCTACAATCCTACCTCCAGAGATTCCCATTCAGTAGATCTGTTATCTGCTTTTTCACAAGTTCCATACAATCTGACCTAAGTGGTGAGCAATTCTTTTGAGGGCCTTCCCTTCTTGGCCTTTCACCCAAAGCAGTTCTGTTCTCCCCATTAATTCTCTTGAAGTTTCCTACGTGGTCTTATCTGTTGATGAGTAGGAAGGAAGTTTGCAATGATTCACAGCAACAGTTAATAGATGCTTGGGTCATCTGTGCAGCCTGCGTCAGTGATGGTGAACCTTTCAGGGATCAGTGTCAGTCCTATAATTAAACCTGAATACTGAGCTTTTAGTTTAAAAAAACAACTGTTTTCTGATTGTGTAGGTTCTGTGGCAGCTTGATTCCTGTGCCAACAGAGAGGGCACTGGTGTGCACGAAGGTGCCTGCCCCATAGGTTTGCCACCACTGGCCTACATGGTCCCAGTGTTCATGGTTAACAATGCTCAGAAATGATCAGCAATATTTGCAGAAATTCTTTCACTGGCTCAAGGGAAACAAAATTCAAATGAGGACTTCACTGCTTAAAGGTACCTAGAGCCTAAGTACCTAAGAGGTAGTTGCAGAATGTCAGCTAAGTGACAGGGTCTCTTCCAGGTGGCTGGCGATGTGGTGCTTTAGGTTGGAGGACAAGTGCACGGCAGCCTGAGTCTCCCACAGCTCTCAGGTGGGACGGACGACTAGGTGGTCATCTGGTGTGCTGACTCTCAGGCTTTTATTCCCATTTGTCTGGTTTTCCATCAGCTGACCCATACTGATATTTTAAACAGTATGCTTGAACACATAGACAAGTATAATTCACATCTGCAACATGATTACCTGTTTTGGTAGGTTTAGATATGTTGTGTCCATCATTCCTTTAAACAAAAAAAGAGGAAAAGGGACCATAAATAAAGAGCTCTCAAGAAATAAGACAAAAGCACAACTTTGTGCTCTTAATTAAGCAGCCCAACCTGGCTAAGCAGCTCTCACCATTCAGTACACAGGGCTGTGTAGATTTATATACGAATTTTGTTTATTTGTGTATTGTGGCTTCATGTGATCCACGCACCACTGCCAGTCCACAAATCACTGATTCGCAAAGGGAGTGACTGCTCAGAATTTTCTATCACAATTTGACAGTGACATAACATCCTAGTGCATGACAGATGGATTCATTTTACTGAACAAAATGTGGCCAGCTAAGTGAGGAACTGGCTTGGAAAATTTCAGGTGGAGTGAACTGAGTATTTAGCATTGGCATGCAGTGGACTGGGAAAAGCAGCCTGGTCCTTTATTTCAGAGTTTAACAGACCTCAAATAATGCGTTGTATCAGAAGCCCTGATACATCATGGCATTGTAGAAGAGTGAGGCTTTGCCTGAGGAATTTACAAAGCCAAAACCTCTGTTTTATTGGGTTGGTTTCTCTAACTTCTGTTTCTCAAGTCCCACATTGGTGATTTCATGTTACAGAAAACATGTCAAAAACTTAGAAGAGATTTTTCCAGTCCTGGTTCAGAGATTCTGGAGGCAGAAGGGAAATATCCAGACAGCACATTCCTGGTCCTCAACAGTTCAGTTTAGGCAGAAGTAGAAAGATGCACACCTGTAATCGAAGCCCTGAGAGAGACAAAGGCTGGAGGACCCTGAATTCAAGTGCACCTTAGGGAGACCTTGTCTCCAAATTTTAAAAATAAATGAAAAGATCTAGGGGTGTAGCCTTGTGGTAGATCACCCCCAGGTTCAATCCCCAGTACCAAAATAAAATCAAATAGGCAAAAGCAGACCAAGACTAAGTGACAACTTTAATACCAGAAGTAAATCAGATGGGCAAAGTGGTAGCAAGCTATCTAAAAAGTCCTGTTTCCTTGACAGAATCTTCCCAGGAGCTACTCAGCCAGAATCAATTGTTTTCTTCAGTGATATCAAGGTTAGGAATGTGGGCCTTCAGGGAAGTTTGTCTTGCTTTGAATCCCAGCCTCAACATTTACTTTATGTGTCCTCTTGGGCAAATTACTTCACTCTGAGACTATTTTCTCTCCTGAAAAACTGGCTAACAATACCTTTATTATAGTATTATTATGAGGAATAAAGAAAATATTAAACAAGAAATACAGGAGCAATGATGATGTTTTAGTAAATATCTTAATAACTGTTATCTATGATCATTTTTAATATTTTGTCACTATTTGAGAAAAAGGCCCGCAGTTGGAACATCTTTTAAAAGTATTCAGTTGTTTTCATGATCTAAAATCTACTGTATTTTGTATCTGAAAAGCTAAAATATACCAACTTGATCCCCCTCCAGAAGCTAAGCTGCAAAGACAGCTACATCTCTCATAAAACTCCTAGTGAGATCATTTACCAACTTCTCCAAATTCACTTCTCTGGACCTTTATTTGTTAAAATAATATTAGAGGAGGAGAAGATAGGTATTTGTGCTTAGAAATCCCCAGAGAATATATGAGGAGCAGAACGGTGGTTGTACCCAGGTCAGTGCGTTGCAAAATGAGTAGGAGAAAGGAACGGAAGAGTTAATTTTCATGGTATATATTCTGTGAATATACAGTGTACATTTTGAATTTCAAATTATGAATACATACTGCATACTCATTAAAAATTTTACTACATTTTGGACAAAGGACATTAGTGCACAAAATAATGAAGTATATTGTAAATAAAAGATACCAAACTGGTACCCAGACGACCTGATCTCTACCATGTGTTATGAGATCATGGCGAGACACTTAATATCTTCTTGGATTTCACAGTCATAAAACAAAGAATCTAATGCCTCCAAAACACCTCATTAGGTTTATGTGAGGGTCAGTGAGATTCTAGAGCTGTTTTTATAAGTACAAAGCACTAGACTAATACGAGATACCATTATTGTTATTGGAACCAGCCTCCTTGGTTGTTTTGGCTCCTGGAATCACAGAAGATTGAAAAATCTGGTGTTAGAATTACATCACCTATTTGAGGAGAAATGTCCTTTTTCAAGCTAAACCTTTCTGCACTGTATGCTGTCCTGCACCTTCTACTCACCAGACTCATCACCTTAGGCAATGATGTCTACAAAACAAGACCAGAAGAGCTGAGATGTCCATACTGATGTCAAGAATGACATTTTGATAAAAATGTCCCCTCTCCAAGTATCCAGCCCCAGCAGATGAAACAAGATCCAAATGTAGACCTGAACTATATACCAGTGAGGATAAGGGGGAGAAATTCCAGCTTTAACTATCTGACTTCTCTAATCACAAAAAGAGGCTTGCAGACTTTCCAAGACAAACAGCAATGCCTTTTTGCCAGCTGGCCCAGTCAAAAGAAAGGAAAACTGAACATGTCAGAGAGGGAAAAAAAAAGCCAGGAATAGTCTCAGGCTATCCAGGAATTCAGACCTTTGTCCCTGGAGCTGAATGTTATGTGCAGTTAACTCACTCCAGCTACACAGCTCTCTTAAATCTCCCAAATAGCTCTTTTTAAAAAAAATTATTAGTACGTGTTTGTGATACATGACAAATTCATTCCCCACAGGAGCTAGTACATGCACAGATAGCACCTTAATCCTTCTTACTTCCCCTTCCCTTCCCTTCCCTTCCCTTCCCTTCCCTTGCCTTGCCTGGCCTTCCCTTCCCTTCCATTTCCTCTCCCTCCTTTCCTAAATCCCCATCCAAACAGCTCTTGTTTGCATGAAGTCTGCTATAAACTGGTGCCCAAGAGGCTCCTCCATAAATACTTCCTGTGCATTCACTTCTAACAACATTGTAAGAAGCTTTCATTTCTAAGGTCTTTGCCTTTTGAGAGTACAAAGTACTTATTGTGTATCAGATTCTCTAAATGTATAACCTTGTTCCTCAAATTTCTGAAAGAGCCACCATTAACTCTGTTGTATGGTTGAGGAGTTTGAGAGTCCAGAAGAAACGTGTTCATAATTGTCCAGTAGAGTTGAAATCCAGATCCCTAGATACCAAATCCAGGGCTTTTTCTCATCATCCTTGCGCTCTTGCAATTGAATTTGCATACAGCACCCTGAAGCACTGACATCGTAGGTGAAACGCTTAGTTGTATCATATAAAGAACTAAAGGTAGTAGCAAACTTCAGACTGTAAATCAGATACTTAACTGAAAGCACAAGCTTAAAATGCAGATGGGACAGAGGTAGTGCACACAATGGTTAAACTCCACCTTGTTCTGCCACATCAGTGCTAGTGGTGCTTGCAGCCCCTCTCAGGGGACTATGCACAGTTGTGCAGGTTGCATGTCACTTTGTAGTGTATATGATGGATGTCCCCCACAGCTGTCAGCCTGCATCATCACCTACACACAGCAATCCACCCCTTCTTGGTTACTTTTTGTAGTTGTTTCTATCAAACATTGAAGTCTACTTCTGTTTGGAAAAATAATCTCATAATACCTCATGCCCAGCACAAGTTCATACTATTGTGTCAAGGCCCCCTGGGGAGAGGAAAACAATTGCTTTTAACACTAAATTCAGCCTGGAAATTATCTATGGTTTTGTAGGAAAAGCTAAAGAACAAGAGATACCTAAATGACCATCACTCAATGACTTTATTTAAAGGACCATCAAAGCCAACACATCACTCTGCAGTCACACTCCTTGTCCCAGACCTAGAGCTCCAGATTCCCCAAATCAGTGCTCTGGACTCATCCAGTTCTCTGGATCAGCAGAAAGAGTCATGGGGTTAGATTATTGATACCAAGGCTTTGCATTTAGCCCTGGAAAATCAAAACTAAGAAACCAAGTAAATCCAACCTGTTGTTTCAAGAGTGGTAAAAAATGGGTAAGTAGAGAAGTCTGGCACCTGTAATTGTAGGGTTCTGTGGGGAAGCATTTGAAATAAGATACTCTAAGGAAGAGACTCCACTATTTACAAAGCTGTGGGTGTAGGGCAACCACTGGGATCACAGTCACCTCCACCACAATAGAAGCAGAACTGTTCCCAACTCGTTCCAAAGAAATGCAGAGGAAGGCTTTGGGCAGTGGTGAATACCTGCTCTCCCAGCTGCCTGGGAGCCTGAGTCAGGTGGGTCACAAGTTCAAGGCCAACATGGGAAACTTAATGAGACCTTGCTTCAAAATAAAATTAGGTTTTCTTAAACAATAAAACTGATTTTATTTTGACTCTGTCAAAATGCTACAACAAATTCTTCATTAAAGTGGCAAGTTGTTATACACCTTGCAAGTACCTTTTTTCAATTTTTATTTTTATTAGTATATGCTTACAGTACACAGAGATCATATTCCACATGGGCAGTTGATACATATACTTAACACATCACAATTCCTTTTTTAATGCCTTCCCCCTCCCCTCCCTTCCCCTCCCTCCATTTCTCTGTCCCCTTCCCATTTCCAAAAGATCTACTTCCCCATCTCCTATTATCCACATTTTATTTACATTTTGAGTTTCTCACATAAGAGGAACCATCCAATATTTAAGCTCATGATTTACTTCACTTAACATTATGGTCTCAAGGTGCCTCCATTTTCTTACAGATGACTCAGTTTACCCTTCCTATGGCAGAACAGTCCTGCACTGCACCTAAATACCACATCCCCTCTGTCCATTCATTCGTTGATGGATGCATAGGCCACTTCCAAGACTTAGCCATTGTGAATTGTGCTGTTATAGATATGGGCATGTATTTATTGTGACAATATGGTTAAAAAGGGCTTCACGTGTAGCTCAGTGAGAAAATGCTTGCCTAACATGTGCAAGACTCTAGATCTAACCCTTAACGCCACAAAAAGGAACATCTCAGTCCCTTTCCTCATCCTTGGGACAGAACACCTGACAATCTAAAGGAGGAGAGTCTTATTTTGACTTGGATCACAGTTTCAAAAGTTCCAGTGCATGTTGAGCAGACACAAAAACAGCAGGGTGGTAGGGTTAGGTAGAAGAAATCTGCTTGTGTCAGGAGACCAAGAAGCAGAGAGAAGAGAGGAGCCAGAGAGGGAGATGTATCCTTCCAGTGAGCCGTCTCTTCTGACCAGACCCCACATCCTAACAGCAAGTCAACTATAGCACCCTCACGATTCAGTCAGCTTCCAAAAGGCCTATGAGCACATAAGGCTTTCGGAGGACATTCTCCATGCAGGCCACACCAGGAGACCAAGAGGAGGCAAGAAGAGAGGGGGAGAGAGAGAGAGCAGACTTTCATAACCAAAGGGAGAGGATGTGTAGAGATCAAACCTTAAGAAATGCTGTCAAACCATTGACAGATGATCACAGCTAATCCAAGTGTCTCACAGGCAGGACCCCAGAGAACTCAGCCTCTTCTCGATCTCCGTGGGAACTCATCTACTGGACAAACCCATCTGGAAGCCAGAAAACAAGGAAGTCCTTTGTGTGGTGCCCCTTGGTCAGCTTTTCAGAGGAGAGAGGTAGGTGATATAAAACAGAGGGTAAGGCATTGGGGACCAAGGGACAAAGGGAGAGTCTGACAGCACCTAAACCATCGGTAGAGCCAAATCTTGACCTCCACAACCACTCTTACTTCCTATCATTTTGTTCTGAAACTCTGTATCATTTTTACTGGTTTTGCTTTGTTTTGTTTCTATGTTGTTGGCATTTTGCTGCTGTTCTTTTTTTAATTCTCTTTAAAATAAAAAACAAATTAAAAAAACTTTTCCCATGCTCTTCAATTTTGTCTCCCACTTTTATCCATATGGCCGGTTAACAGGCTTTTAGATTTTACCTACACTTATTCATTTTTGTTTCATTTTTGTTTTTCAATTTGGAGGACAGAATTCTAAAGCCACCTGCACAAATGCAGCCCACCTTCAAGCCATTTCTCCATTGCCACATGGCCCTGGGAGGTTCACATGTGAAAAAGTTTTACCTTCTGAAATACATTGACAGAAACATCTTTCTTTTCATTTGGGGGAAGAAGTGTGCTAAGTAGCCGCAGCGCTTCTTAAAGTGCTATGACTCTAACCTACTTCCGGGACCAGTCCCGCCGGAGAGTCCTTGCCCCATTTGCCCAGCAGGGCCGTAAAACACAGGTGGTACAGGCCTCCGGGAGCTGGAGGAAAACTGGGGACCCCGTGGAATCCGTGTTCCTATCTCAATCTTCATTTCACTGGGCCCGAATTCTTCCTGAAAACGTGCTTTATAGCCTGTTCTCAGGATCCACAAGACTGGTAGACAACATGTCTCAGTGTTGTGATAAAAAAATACAGTTTTTTTTTTCTAAAATGTGAAAAACCAGTTATCGTTACTCCTTCTCAACTTGCTCCCTCTCGCCGCCAACACGGACCCATCGTTCTCGCCACTTTCCGACACAGTTACGGAAGAGCGTCTTCCGTTGCTCTGTCATGGCTTCCTGTCTCGGTATCCTGACTCAATTCAAAATACTCACCTTCATGGTCATTTTGACTTTGGGAAAGAGACAGAGGTACTGTACGTGGTACCAGATCTCGTGAGTAGGGTGGATGAAAACACACTGTGATGCTTTCCACAAGCCTCCCTTCCGCTGAATGATACTTGGCCCCAGCACTCTCATAGGTTTTTATCACCTGGTAAAGACACTCACAAAAGCAGAACCACCAGAACTGCTTCACAAAGTGACAGATATGACAGGATAAGTGTGTTCAAAGGGAGAGAGAGTGTTTTGAAGAGGATTCATCGCGATGCATTTTTTTTTATTTAAACACGGACTGTATATTTTGATCAGTTCGTGTAATTACCCAACCAATGAGCTCACTGGGCATCAGTCCGCTCTCTCTCCTGCTTCAACCCACTCAGGGAACGTCGGGCCCTGGAACTTCCTGCCACCATGCTCCCACTTCCAGAGTTCTAGTAACTCATCAGCTTCAAAACCAAAAAGCTCTAGAATATGTCAATCAAGACTAGGAGGAGAGTCGATAAACATACTCTCCACCAGCCTGCAGATGAGTACTAAGCCATGATTTGACTCTCTGTAAGTTTGCCAGAGAACAAGTACTAGAATCAACCAATGGCTAGGCAGCAGGGAAGAGCGTTCGAGAAAATTCCGTATTTCATAGAATCTAAGATGTCAACAATCTGTAGGATGCACCATTATTTCATATACTACTACAAAAGAGAAAACACTGCCAACCAGTGACACAAACTCTTAGCTTCTTCCAAATTTTTTTTATTTACTGCAAGCGATTTGGGGATTCCTACTATGTGCAGTGACATGGCTTGTTCTGTTGCCAGCATTCCTTTTGGACACACTCAACAACATGTGCTGCACAGCTTCAGCTACATGTGGTGACTTCCTCTCTTAAGCCTCCCCATCCCAAAGCCCCGTGAAACATGGAATTGCCTCTGTTCTGCAAAGACGGGTATTTGCTTCACTGACCTCAAAATTATGCCTTGCTCTTCTGTTTCATGCCTTCTGTGTATGAAATTATTTCATTCCAGAGCTTAATCATGATAAAAGTTTCTGAAAATATTTTAAACAGTTATGTTCACCAATAATGAACATAATTTAATTAAAATGAGGACTCATTGACCAGCAATGATAAAATTCACCCATGCAGAAGAAAGCACCAGCAGATGCTTCACTAGTAGAAGGTGAAATACTGGCAATGGCAAAAATCTTCCTGATTTTAGAGATGCTAAAATATGAGGGAAGGAGATGACATCTTATGTTCACTGAAATAGAATATACATTGACATATACTTACATTTAACCGGCCAGGACCCTATACCAAGGGTATATTTTTAAACCATTTTGTATATGGGTAGGGTCCCAGCAGGAAATAGATGGCCAACACCAAAAGGGGTGATTACAAAGAATTTAATGAAGACACTATTTATTAATGTGTGGGCAGAGTTAAGGGAAACCAGCAAGCACTTCTGGGCTGGTACCATCAGGGATTGCTGCAAACCCTGGCCTAAGTATGTAAAAGAAAGACCTGATGCCACAGAAACCACAGTGCAGAGTGGGGCCACCCCAACAGGAGTTGTGGCTTGCGGTAGAGGGAGGGACCCACTAGCCAGAAGACAGCCAAGGAGGAAGCAGGTGGAGAAAACATACAGACCTCTCTATCTGCTGTCCTGTCTTCTTCTTTGAGCTTCCCAGCCAGCCTTCAAAGGGAATGTGGCCCATAGTCAGCCCTCCAGGGAAAAGAACAGATAACGAATAAGATGGGATGAAAGGGAATGTCCAACACTGACTGAGTACTCACGAACTGGCCAAACTTCAAGTATGATATTCTCTGGTTGCCTTATAACAAATTTATGATCAAGGTAGATATTTCATAACTCTTCAATGAACATTGTTACAAGTAGGGAAAGACCTGAGAATTTGGAACTGCCGACTAATCTGAGTGTCAGGCCAAATCCGAATCTATGGTCTGAGAAAAATTTTAATCTTGACTCTGGGTACTTCCTTTATATGTAAAAATGACTGAGATTGGAGCAAGCAGGTAGATAGATAGACATAAATATGGGCTAGCCCCCACCTTGTGTCCATAAGGTACCTCCAAGATGGCTACAGGAAAACTAGTAAAGGTTAGAGTGAAATGGGCTTAATGGCTTCAAAGCCAGCTTCACAGGGAGACTAATAACAGTGAAAGGTAATGTGCCCTGAAATTTCTGTTTGACACTGGGTTACATATGTATTCATTGTATTTTTAATTTATATTTAGTCTTCATACAACATTTTGAAGTTAGTACCATCATGATTTCCGCTTTACAGAGGTTAAGAAATAACAGCGAGCATGAATTTCTTTAGTGGTCACCGGATGTTGGGAAGAGAGGGGTAGTCAGAGAAAGGAGATGTTGGCCATTAGGTCAGAGGTATGGTTAGACAGGAGTAATCAATCCTGGGGGTCCACTATACAGTAGGGAGACTACAATTAGCAATAACATGTATTGTATATTTCTAATAATTAGAAGAGAGAATTCTGAATGTTCTCACTCCCAAAAAAATGATAAATACTGTCAGTGGTAGATCTGCCAATTACCTGATTTGAACATTATACAGGGTGTGTAAACAGCAAAACATCACATAAATGTGTACAATTGTCATGTGTCTGCTATAAATAAAACAAAGGCAGGTGTGGCGGCAACACCTATCATTCCAGCACTCTGAGAGGCTGAGGCGGGATGACTGCAAATTCAATCCCAGTATGGGCAATTAGCAACTTATCAAAACTCGACCTCAAAATAACTATTTAAAAGACCTGAAGGTATGTAATTCAGTGCAAAGGGCCTGGGTTCAATCCCCAGTATCAAAAAATAAAAATAAAATTTGTTTTAAAGTGACACAAATTAGAGCCTATTACTTCCCAACCTAATACACCTTCTTCTGCACTTACAGCCCGTGACATCTTCTAGGATGAAGCTTCACCTGGCCCCAGCTTCATCTGCAGCTCAGAGAGCCCATCTCACACCCTGCAGCCACACTGGGCTCCCACACCAGGCCCCCAACTAGCGCTCTTCACTCCTTTCATCCTTACTTCTGTATATGATGCTCTTGCTGCCCGAACTGGGTGACCCTGTCCAGTTGTGGAAGGCCAACTGCCTTTTCATTTTTTCTCAGATCAGCTGTTCCCACCCCTGATCAGCCCACCCAGAGTAGATTCATCCATCTGCAGCCTCTGCCTATTTTCCCCTTAGGCCCCTCTCTGTGGCTTTCTATGGCGTGTGTGACTCATGTGTGACTTCCACTAGCACACGTGTCTTGTCTGTGGGAACCACGTCTGAGTCCACCACCTTCCTCGCATTCCCCACCAGCACTCTGAGCTTCCATGTGTCCTTGACGTAACCTTTGTCATATTTTCCCTTTCCTTTGTGTTTTGCTCTGTTTGTTCTTAAATAATCTCCCCACAAGAACCAAAGTCCCTTTGTTCACCACTTCATCCTCAGACTTCTGCTCAGCTACTCAATGCTGGTGTTTATCCCAGGCCTTGGAAGGCTAAGTGGGCAGGATTCACACCCAGGCTGCTTTTCTATGGAGCCCAGCTCTTCTCCAGCTGCAGGACTGCCTCTGAGACAGCCTCCCTCTCCCTCTGGAAAGCAGAACACAAATGCTATGTAGTCTACAGGAGTGGTCCGCCGCGGGTGCTTAGTCTACCTGTGTGGGTGGAGGGTCACTTGTCTCTCTCCAGTGCCCCCACCCACACGGGTTGATCTGATTGAGAAGGTACGTGCCACTGCCTAGGAAAGGAATCCTCTGTACCTCATGTCCTATCCCAGCTGCCTCAGCTGCATGGGAGCTGGTTCTGCTTCCACATGGGCTGGGAAAGCAGCTCCTGTTGGCGTTCGAACGTAGGGACAAAGGCGCCGACACTACTCCAAGGGCTCTCTGGCCCTCCAGCAGCTTTCCCACCCTCCTGCCGCACAACATTTGTTCCTTTCAGTTGAAGCAAAAAGAAAGAACGTGCACAGCCACACACACCATCCTCATCTCCTGCCCTCAGAGAATATACCACACTTGTTCTCTGCAATCTACTGAAGCTTTTATATGCAGTATTTCCTTCTTCCATG
Source organism: Dinomys branickii (assembly GCA_004027595.1). Lineage (NCBI taxonomy): Eukaryota > Metazoa > Chordata > Mammalia > Rodentia > Dinomyidae > Dinomys > Dinomys branickii. The sequence continues at coordinate 116,358 of PVLD010003747.1, read as the reverse complement.
GCTGCTTCCTGTTTGTCTGGATAGTTTTAGGAACTGCACCCCTCCATTACTTTCTTCTGCCAGAAAGTTTGTTCAGCGTGAGCACATGTACATGTTTTTTAAAGAACAACTTTGGCTGTATTCCCAGCAAAGGAGGGAGAAGCTTCTGTGGCCAAACTAATTCAACAAGCTTCAATTATTCATAGATCATCTGTTAAGTGGGAAAAGGCAGTGGTTCCACCATTTATTATTGCTCTATGATCTGTCGCCAGGGAAGTCACCTTGGCCTCCAATGCAGGAGTGTTTGGTGGGCAAAGTTTGGAAATTGTCTTACAAAGAGGTTGTGAATGCTCTTACCTTATACCACATGATACACATAGAAAATAGCTTGTGAGTGCCTGGCAGGAATAGATAACAGCGTTTGTGAGATAAGGAAAGATGACAAGCGGAGAAATGCAGAGGGGAGTGGTCCCCTGAGCTCATGATGCTCAACTCTTCAATGAGGTCTGCAGGAGCCCCGGGCCATGGTCAGCTGCTCTGCATTCGAATTGTGATGAAGAGTCAGGTACAGCCACAAGAGGAGACAGCGTCTCAGAGCAGCTCAGTGTGTTCTACTCGCAGATTCTCAGGATAGAAGGCACGGAGCAACATGGAAAGCTACCAGAATGGTCAGGAGACAGAAGGCAGAAGCAATCAGAAGGCTTTACCAGAGGCTTTATGACAGTTTCCAAGGGAGGAAAACACAGGGTAGGGTGAACAGTTTAGCACTGGCTAGTTTGAATAATTTCAGCAGGTCTCAGACTTTATATGAGTGGTACTAGGTGCCTGGTACCTGGCCCTGGAATAACCAAGACAGGGGAATGCTACCCTGGGGTATGTGGATCATACAGAGCAGAAACAGCTCTAGAGTGGATAGTTTGCACAATAAAACCATACTCCCAGGGTTAGGGCTTGTGTCTCCATGTCTGTCCCCTGAGCCTCAGGCAGTCATGGGGGAGGGGGGGCTTTCCGAAGACAGCCTATTAAACACGGACCTCTTGTTTTCTTGCCCTCACCTCAGGAATACAGTCACAATGTTTCTAGCATGACTCAGCAGGGGCCAGGGTCCTCACTCCGTAAACACCCTGAGCCTGTGCAAGAGGAGGGCACGGAGATGGTGTGAGCGCTACACCCGCCTGAGGGCAGGTAGCCTGCCTCCAACACAAGACAGGAAAAGAGCCTTGTTCTCCCTCTCTGCTCTTACTGCTTTTGCTGTCTTCCCGGCCACAGTTGCCCCTCTGCCATGTGCACCCCAGCCTTGGAGCCGGCTGATTACGGACTGAAACCTCCACAAACTGTGAACTAAATAAACCTTTCCCTCTTTAACTCTGGGTTTTGGGTATTTTGTCCCAGCAACTAGAGAAAAATAACCAACACACCCAGCTAGTGCCTTTGGTATTATTAAGAATTACCTAGCACTGGGAGTAGCACTCTCTCCTCAACAGGAATTATTTTAAAATGTCAGAACATTATAATATACAGAAAAGTTTAATATCTACAACACGTGATGGTTAATTTCATATGTCAGCCTGATTAGGACACAAGAGGCTCAGATAGCTGGTTAAATATTATTTCTGGTGTGTCTGGGGCAGGGTGGTGTTTCCAGAAGAAATTAGCATTGAAATTGCTGGACTGATGGTGAGCATAATCCAGTGCCCTGGGAGATCCATATAGCTAACAGAACAAAAAGGAAGGAATGGAGAAGTCCAGAAGTCTCTGCAGGATTGCTTCAGCCAAGACATCTGCCCTGACCATTCCTGCTTCTTAGCCTTCAGACCACAAGATTGGAGTGTACACCACCCGCTCTATGGCTGCCAGACCTTAGAATTGTACCAATAGCTTTCCTGGGTCTCCATCTCAAAGTACTATGAAAGACTGTAGAACTTGTTAGCCTCTAGAATCATATGAGCCAAAATTCTATAATAAATTTCTCCCTAGATAGTTGCAGATATACAACATACTGATACATAAATATATGTCCTATTGTTTTATTTCGCTTGAGAACACAGACCAATATAATATATCATGTTCTGGTAGAACAAAACCCACCACCATCAAGCTCCAAACATTTTCAGGGACAAAAGGACAGGTGATATCCTTGTGACTATAACACTGAGTGCTCTCTTGTCAAGGAAGTGGCCTTGTTAGAAATGGAGCTTCTGAACACAGTGGCTGGATTCAGTCTGTTCTGCAGCAGAACTGACATAGACTTACCGCACCAGCTCTCTAATAATCTACGGAAAAGTGAAATGAAGTAAACCTGTGGCGCCCCTACTTCATCTCCCGAAGGGCAGCACTTGGAGCTGATGGGTCCACTCAGGAAGAAGCCAGATGGTGCTGAGTCACTCATCAGCTCTTCAATCCCAGGGGAACACTCGCCAAATGATTTGGATGACTAGTATTTGGAGTTTGGTATGAGCCCCAGGTGAATGGCAGAAACCTGGCAAAACACATTGCCCATGGATGAAGGATTTAATCCAAGAAAGGGGCCGTGATCCGGGATTCCAGAAAGGATGACAGAGAAGCCTACCTGGCAGTTGAAATAGACCTTTATAAGTACGGAACAGTAGAAGACAGAAGTGGTCCTGAAAAGCTGGGACTGGAAAGGGAGCAATAGTGCAAAGGAGGGCAGAATATATTCTAGGCAGTGAAACAGTGTGGAAGAGAGAAAAAGAACAACCTGGTGTCTTGTGGTCACAAAAACCGTTCCTTTCTTCCACATTACTGTAAATTAGGTATTTCATGTGTTCAAAAGAATATTAAAACAAATGTATGAGTAAAATGGGAATAAGCCCCATCACCTCACAGAGTGGCAGGAAAAATCCCATGAAGAAGCACCCATGCAACTGTTACGGGGTTTCTGGGATGAAGGCGACTCCTTCTAGAAATGCTTTTCTAGGTTCTTGTCATGCTGAACAAAGAACTGGTCAAGACAAGCACAAAAGGTGGCAAGAGTTTACATTTATTAAAGGTAGAAAAAGAAACATCCTCAGCACAGTGAGTGTGAGCCAATTAAAAGTAGGACAAGAAATACATTCTATAGGGTGAGGGCAAGCCACTGTGAAAGAGAAAGCAGTGACCACAAGGTTAATGGTCACCATCTTTTGTATTCCCCTTTCCTCACGCTGAGGGCAGATCTAAGCCTCCCTATACTGCTCATAGATGAATTGAAAATAGATCTTTCTGATTGGTCTCAGGTGCACAGCTTTGGGAACTGCTTTTCTGCCCTTGGGTACCGGATCTCCATTATTGACAGGTCGTGCCCACTTGCTCAGCTGGTTTACCACATTCTAATCTCCTGCCTCACATTGACCAGCACAATTCCTCCTCATAAAGATGCCAGGAAAAACCAGCTTTGTCCCTTCCCCTTCTCCTTTCACCCTTCTCTGATTCATCCTCACCACTGCCACCCACATCTGCTCCTGTCCCTGCCACCCACAGTTACTCCGCTAGCACCATGCTCAGTGATGTGGAAAGACCTTTTTTTGTTAGGACTGAATGTTTTGTTCCCCAGGATTCTTATGTTGAAGACTGAAGTTCCCAGTGTGATGGCATTTGAACATGGAGCCTTTGAGGAGTAATTAGGTTTAGCGGAGGTCATAATGGGGCTCCCACGGTGGAATTAGCATTCTTAAAAAAAGAGGAAGAGATTGGAACTTGTTTACTCTCTGCCCTGTTGGGACACAGCAAGAAAATGGTGGTAGAAAACAGCCATCTGCAAGCCAGGAAAAGAGCACTTACCAGAAGCCGACCGTGGAGGTACCTGAGCCTCAGATATTCAGCCTCTAGAACCATGAGAATAAATTCTCTATCATTTAAGTCACTGAATTTCAGTATCTTGTCATGGCAGCCAAGCTAAGGCATCCTCATACCTCCTGGAAAAACGAAACTCTTAGCTCCAACATGGGGGCTGGGAGCGGGGAGCTGGGAGGTGCCTTTGATGAAATTTTCCTAAGTCAAAGATTAGCAACAGTTCTCTCCCTCGATGAATTAAAGTGAAAAATCCGTAAATCCCAGAACACCCAAGATCTATGTAGGCCTATACTCCAAGAGGCCAGGGTCCTCACCTCCACAGACTGCTAAGACAGCAGGTACCAATGTTTCTCAAAATGTGCTCTCTCGACCATCTTCATCAGAAACTACCCAAAGTGCCTGTTATAAAATCAGATGTCCAAGGCAGTAGACATGCTCCACAGAAACCAATTGTTGGGATCCTATGAACTCATACATCAACAAGCTTCCAGACCATTCTTATGAACAGTAGCACATGAGAATCACTGATGAATACACTCACCACTGCCACCCCATATCCTCCTGAACACCCTACCACAAATGGGACTCAGACAACCACAGAGGAGCATCTCTGAACCCACAAAGCCTGGTCTACCCCCACCCTGCAACATCATATCACCCGTGAGACTGTAAGTCACGCAGACTCTGAGACCTATTGCTACCCAGCCCTACTACTTTAGAGTGTGATTTTCCAATAGATTTGGAAGCAGAGCTCTGCTCCTATGAACCCAGACTGCCCCCAAAACTCTAGCAAATGCCTCTGGGTTCTGCTAATGTTCTCCTACTTACTATCAGGATTTTAAAATCAAATTACACTATTTAGAAAAACCCAGAGGTCCACCTCAACTCCATGGCAGAGGCTGCAACGTGTCACCCACCAGTCAATTTTCTCTACTTTTTCATAATGAAATCCATAGTATATATCTAGTACTTGATTGTCCAAAGCAGAGATCACAGTACTCAGCCTCCACTGAAACCGGGGGGCTTGTATGCCAGTTCCAGTTAACACTATGCCAGCAAGTCTTTTGCAACCTTTAGAAAGCATTCTTATGAGAATGGAATATGTCCTTCTTTACCTTTCCTTTCTCCTTGCTAGAATCTAGCAATGGTGGCCAGAGCTCAAGACACCATACAGGACCTTGAGGTAGAAACCATGAGGTTAGAATGTTGGTCCCTGACAACATCATGAACTGGATAACTACCTATGAAATTATTAGATCTACATTTTATTTATTCATTTTATTTCAGATTCTCTTTTACTCTCAGCTGAACCAATTCCTAGTTGATATTTATCCCCTTTACACTATGACAAAACTCAGGAAAAATGAGCTGAATGACTAACTCAAAAAGGCTGAGTATCTTGACCGTAAGAAGACTCCCCTGACTTAGGGCCCTTTAGTACCATTGTGGATGTGCTGGGTCTCCCAGGAAGAAGGACATGGGAGGACATGCAGAGGCGGGTAAGGAACAAACTTTCCAGGTTCTCCGTGGGAATGTTTAACCTTCTGTTGCCATAGATACACCCAGAGAGAATCTCACTGAAGCTCTTAGCAAGAGTTCTTCTGCTTACAGCTGGGAATTGTAACCTGTATTTCCCTTGCTAAAAACTCAGTTGAGTCCCTCTTTGTTGTGTTTAAATGAAAAAATAATACAGGAACTGTCTGCTACGAATAACTTTTCAGTATGAAATCCTCTATTCATCCATTATACAAATTTATTTCAAGGAGACTGGATACACGCTGAGGGAAACTTTGGACAGCATGAAATCTCTCTAAAAGCTACTTTCGATTAATGTATTTGTCTCTAAAAGCCAAATCCTTGACTCTAGGCTACAGGTCACTTTCTTCAAAGCAGTGTTTGGACCTTAACTTTGAAATCATCATCTAGGGATTAGGCTCCTCTGCAAATTAGAAAGATGCTTTTGTTGAGTTGTGGGTTCTTGTTTTGACACATAATTACCTGTCTTTTCAAGTAATTCCAAGAGTGTGAGCTTCCCCTCAAACTCTTAAATGACTTCTCGAGACACTCATAGAAATTACCCATCTTCAGCCATTTGGGATTAACTTGCCAAATGGTTCTAAGTCATATCCATCTCCCCATGCCACCAAGATGATAACACATGGGGAGAAGCCTAGTGTATGTCTTGGCATATTGTAGATCTACAATGTATTTTACTTGAAACTGATCTGTTAGGTATTATGCTTTATTTTTTGTATTCCCTCATGTTGGCAGTGAGCCCTAGAATCAACTTGATAGTACAGAAATAAAGCACTTAGACACCAAGAAATCTCAACAAGGCAAGTTTATTTCTCCAGAAGAGTGCACTACACCCCTAACAAGGTACCAAGCACACAGAGAGGCAGCAACAGACTCCCTTTGTGTCCTAAAGTGTAAGAAGCAGCTAACCTGTTGCCCCTTTGGCTAGGTTAAAGTTTCCCAATCTATCCTGATTAGTTAGTTGAGGTAAGGGGCTGAAGCACTGCCAGGCAGAGTTGCTAAAGGGGTTGGGTAAGGGGAAATTGAATGTTCTTGGAAGGAGGCGTTCCTGAATCCAAGCTGCAGACAACTGCCACCCTGCTGTGTGGGGTGGCAGAGGGTAGCCTAGGGTGAAATGAAGCTTACAATGGAGGCACTCCTGTTCATATTCTTTGATAGAAGAGACAGGGCCACGGTTTCTCACATTCACATTATCATTACCATACTACTCAATGAATATTTGTATTAGTAGGTGTCTTTGTTTTATGCTGCTATAACAAAAAACCTGAGAATGAGTTATTAATAAAAAGCAGAGATGTATTTCTTACAGTTCTAGAAGCCAGGAGTCCCAGATTTAGGGCTCACATCTTTCATGGGCCCTCTTGAAGCATGGACATGGTGTTGTCCCCGAAGCAGAAGAGAAGAGAGAGGCGGGGAGAGAGAGAGAGAAGAGAAACAGAAGGCAGAGCCTGAACACTCGGCCTCCAGACCTTCCATAATCAGCATCCATCCATGTGGGCAGAGCCCTGCTGGCCTCGTCACCGTTCCAACTCTTAACACCACTGCTGTGAGGATTCTTGCAACATACACTTTTGGGGACATTTCAAAACATAGCATTAGAAGTCATGACTATTTTGTGATTTTTATATTCCAAATACAATGACAGATTGCTAACTCCATACACCTGTTGTCAGGAAGTGTACCCAGAAGGCACTGTAATTCCAATATCTTTGTCTGGCTACATTTGGATCTGGAAGCACCTCTTCTGAAAGTGTTGTAAGAAATTGCTTCATCTAAATTAGACCATGAAACCATGAATATCTGCATCAGAAGTAATTGGAAGTCTGGCAGCATCCCCTGGGCTGTGGTTTGGGTTGAAAGGGAGAAATCTGCGGACACCCTGCTAATGGGGTATGAAACTGGGATGCTTGCTCCAACCGGGAATCAGCCTCCTTCCCAGACACAAGCAAATGTAGCAGCCTTTTTTCACAGTTTGCCTCACCACTTCCTTGGCAGCTAAAAACTACTTTCATTTAAAAGGTATTTCCAGAGTCCATAGACTGGTTGCTGCTGAGGGTCCACCAGATGACAAGAAACAGCAAGAAGCAGGATAGCTATGTTCAGAAAATGGAGAATCCAAAATCATGCCCAGGGCCAGGTACACCCCTCTTTCTTGGAGCGGGCTGGCATAGAGTGGGCCAACTCTTCCCATATTTTAAATCTGATCTACCTTCCTTACAGCCTGGGGCATGCAGGCACACAGCTACCAGCACAAGTGCCCTGGAAAGCGCAAAGGTAGAATTTCCTTGCATGTCCCTGCATATAAAAGAAGATAACTGGTGTCATTTTCTAAAGGCCAGGCCTTGCACAAATAATTTAGACACACTTATCAGTGCATTTGTGCACAAGAAATTTTCTTACCCATGTCTTCTTTACAATCCTGAAGTTATATGCATAAAATGAAATAAGGCTTTTTCCATTCATCTGGTTTGTGGTACTATTTTTTTATTCTCTGTTTCAACATCCTGTTAGGCCTACAGTGCTAATAAAGACTCTTGCATTTGGGGTTTTGGGAGGAAGGAAGGAAACAGGACCTGGGGAAGGCAAGATGTAGGGAACCTTGTGATGAATCTGAACAGGAAATATCTTTGACAAATGAGGTCCCTCTTCCCTCGCCTAATTCTGAAATCCCTCTGGCTTGAAAATGCTCCATATGCTCATTATTTATGTATACCACGCAAATTCTAAACAAAGAGCTCGATTCTCGGTCCTCACATACACAGCCTGAAGCAGCGAGAAAATTTTCCACTGGAGAAATGTAGGAGGATCAGAGCAGAATGAGACTAAGGCTCACTCTACAGAACACTATTGGTGAAAACTGATCGGGTTGCCTGGACAGCACGGAGCAGATCACCTTGATATAGGATGGAGTTTGCTTGTTTCTAAACAGCTCAAACCTCATCAGTGTCCGCATTGGTTTGCAAGACTGCTGTGGCACAGTGCCATAGACTGGGTGACTTCAACAGAGGAAACATATTGTCTCATGGTCCTGAAGTCCAGAAATCCAAACAAGGAGTTGGCAGTGTTGATTGCTTCTAAGGGCTGTGAGGGAAACCTGTTCTCTCTCTCTCCTGCTTCCGGTGGTTTCCTGGCAACCTTGGGATCTCTGTTTTCCTGTTCACACAGCCTCCTCCCCGTGGGCGTATGCCTGTGTCCATGTTTCCCCTTTTATAAACCCACTAAAGACCCTAAGCAACTAGGCATCACTAATATCATCCGCATAGACCTTATTTCCAAATAAGGTTACCTTTGTAGGTCCCGGGGATTGGGGCTTCACATATGAATTTGGGAGTACACATTTCAACCTGTAACAATATCCAGTATAAAACATTCTGACAATAAAGCTGAGAAGCCTTCCCAGAGGTGACCAGTAGAACTGTGTCTTGGCCTTTCTTTAAAAGCTTTGGCCAGGCCAGGCTTCAGTGGGCAGGTTTCTGAGCCACAGAAGTTCTCAGGGAAGAGCTAAACCATAAAAGGTTTTCTGTAAGAATGACTATAGGCAGAGGCACACACCCGTCATCCTAGCTATTCTAAAAGCTGAGGCAGGAAAATCACAAGATTTTGTCTCAGAATAAAATAAACAGGGCTGGAGATGTAGCTCAGAGGCAGAGCACATGTAAGGCTCTGGGTTCAATCTTCAGTGCTACCCAAAAATAAGAAAAATCAGACATTTAAGCCAGAGTCATGCTCCCTGACCCCTCTGCCTCTTGGCTTTTAGTTCCTTCCTCTCCGCAAACATCTCACTAAATCAGGTGTGAGCAGTGCATCTTCTCTACGGTGGGGTGGGCTTCCTCTACTCAAGACATTTCCCTTACTTCCCCTTAGACATTAGAGGAAGAGGAAAAGTTAGAGACAGGGCAATGATCACAGTCAGTTTATTGGCTTGGTTTTTATGGAGATTTTTGTTTTGTTTTATTCCAGTTTTTGATACTAGGGATTAAAAACGAAGGCCCGTGTGCTGTCCTACATCCACAGCCCCTTTTTTTATTTTTTATTTTGAGAGAGAATCTTGCCAGGTCACTAAGTTGCCAGCGCTGAACTCAAATTTGTGACCCTCCTATCTCAGCCTCCCAGACTTCCAGGATTACAGGCAAATACCACCATGCCAGGCTTGACAGTCTTAATTCAATGCTGCTTCCCCCTGAGATAGTTCCCTCCTGTTCACTCCTCTTTCAGTCATTCCACTGTGAAAACCAAGAGTAGTGTCAAATGGAAATTGTAGGAAAAATAGAAAAGTAAAAAAGTGTAAGTTTTTCAGATCACAAGAACTCTGTCTGTTGGACTCCGAAGCCCACAGCCCTGTCTGAATTGGTTGGTATTTCCATTTTTAACTCTAGTTTTGACTGAAATTTCTCAGGACTCAAGACAACAGGCATCCTAGTTATGCACAAGTGTTTTCCTAGTCGCTTTGTGCTTGCTCACTCGCTCACTTGCTTACTTGCTGTCTGCTTCCTCCCTCCATTCTACAGCAGAAGGAAAGGCTCCAGAGGAAGAGGTTGGAGGAGACACTGCAGGGGTAGAAAAGACTTGCGAGCCTTCTCCTTTCTGTGACCACATTCTTGACCTAGGTGGTCCAGAGCACACTCTTCACGTCCAAGGGGAAAGGATTTAAACAGAGGCTAGAAGCTTCAGTATTTGTCAACTGATGAGTTCTATGGAAGGGTACAAGGAAGAAATTACCATTTCCTTGAGAGACCTCCAAATGCCAGTATCTGTAGACTGCTTCAGCTGACTCCCTAGACAGGATGCCTCCCTCCTCTTAGGGAATTAACCCTGTGATGAAGGATACAGGAACAAAAGGTGGGAGAGGGCTTGAGCTCCCCCTGTCCAGCAGAGAAACGCGGTCACCACAAGCTTTCTGCACAGGCAGCAAGTATTCCTTCCCAAGATTCCCCTTTCACCACTGAATGAACTGTCCTATCTCATCACAACTGACCACGAGGTCAGCTCCTTCTGATACTTTTACCAGCTCCTGATTCCACCCCTCCTGTACATTTTAACCATACCCTTGAGCCAGCCTCTCCCATTTCCTGCTTGAATTGCCACAATCACCTCCGAGGCAAAAGGCTTTCAGGACTCTGACATCCTAGCTTCCTACTCCAGCAAAATTTGTATTTTACCCAATTTACACTTAGTCCATAATGGATGAGAAGACAGATAATCAGACCAGTGCTGAACGGATGAAAATTACATGACACTTTTCCAGGATGTCTGATACCCTCAGCACCACAGACCTTGAGAGGGTGTAATCCTTCACAGTGCACGTTGAAATCAACCAGAGCATGTTAGGAGCTATTTTGTAAAGGCACATTACCTCCCTGTGAGGACTGAGCTCCACAGTGCAGTTTGTGCAGCAGAGTAGTTGTTGATAACAATGACCATGATGTCCTTCGTTTTGGTTTTTTGAGACAGGGTCTCACATGTAGCACAGGCTGGTTTGGGACTCACTAAGCAGTCCAAGCTTGCCTGGTACTCACAGCAATCCTCCTGCATCTACCACATGAGTACTGGGATGACAGGCATGTGCCACCATGCCTAGCTAATAGTCTGTTCAGTGTGAATTCTAATGTGTGAATTTAGGCCTTCTAGTGTAAGCTGTCAGGTGTTTATTTATTTAGCAAAGAGTATTCATCATTTACCTGAACTGTTCTACTATATGCTCCTTTCCAATATTAAGTCTTGGTAGGGCCATAATTCCATGAGGTAGGTGAAAGTATTTTCATCTGGATTTTACAGATGAGGAACAGGATATACAAAAAGGTTTAATAACTTGCCCGAGGACATTCAGCTGTAAGTGACAGAGCTGAAATTTGAGCTCCCACAGTCTGCAATTTGAACTCTTAACTGCTGCGCTGAGGACCAATCATAACTGTATACCAGTGAAGCAAAAAGCAGGAGGAAATAATGTAAAAGTTTAGCTGAAATTGGACTCTCCAGGATGAAAACCCACTTGTGTTTCTCTAGGAGGTATTTGTTCTACTTAAGCACAACTTTTCTGTCTCTCAACCAGAGGAGACAAGAAGCCAATCCCCTTGGCACTGGAGTGTGGTTACAGTTATCACAAAGGAGCGTGTCTACTTTCAATTAGGGTAGTGCAGGGTCTCCAGGGGCTGCTGTGCATGCCTGTATTTTCTCTCACTACTAAGAGTTTTGGCTCTTTCCCTGATGTTCTGTAGATGGGGTTCTAATGTGGCAAACAGAAAACCTTGTGCAATTTTTATCAGTGAGTATTTTCTCCACCTATGGAGAGTGAAATAATATGCAAATCTGCCAAATTCCATCTACAGCTCAATCACTGTCCACTTACGTAGAGCTCCAACACAGCCCCTGAGAGCTCCATCCCACTCCTGTCTTCAGCACAGGTGGTGGTGAGATGGCTTCCTTGACTTTTAATTTGTTTTTTTTCCTCTTAGGGAGAGTCAGTCATCACAGAGTTCACTGTCCCCTGGAGACAAACTCCAAAGTCCTTCTAACATTTTGGCAAACCTGGCTTGTAGTGACCTTCAACCCCAATGGCCTTGGCCCTCTCATGCACCCCCATAGTTGTTGCTTCTAGCAAATGGAAGAACCACAGTGGTGATTTCTGTGCACTAACTTAAACTGAACAATCTTGTTTACTCTATCAGGTTCCGGATAAACAGGCTGCAGCTGAAAAGGCTTATCCTGTTTACTTTAGCATGAAGCGTCCTGCTTGGGGCTTCCAGAGCAGGGCTGAGACTGTGTTCTCTCAGTGCCAGCTGTTTGGAGGGCTTTGTGTTTTGACAAATGGTGTTTAGGTAAGAAAGCCGCTGTTGATGTGATCTTTCGTATCAATCTGAGCATTTGACGTAGACAAAGGTTGCTCTATTTTGAAACATGGCAGGCCTTCTTAAAGAGGAGATCCATCAGTGGGTGATGACTGGAAGTTTCCTATTGGCCAAACTTCCATATGCATGTGACCTTTGTGAATGTAGTCCTTGTGGTAGGGTTTTTTAACAACAGCACTATTAACATTTGGACTGGGTAATCCTTCATTGTGGGGACTGTCCAGTGCATTGTAGGATGCGTAGCAGCAACCCCAGCCTCTACCTACTAAATGCCAGTAGTATCCTGCCCAAGTTAAGACAACCAAACACACCTACACACATTTCCCAAAGTTCCCAGGAAGAGGAGGCAAAATCAGACCCACCCATATGGAGAACCGATACTGAAACTTTAAGTGAACATTGTTCTTATAAGGCCAGCATGAAAAGAGACCATTTGTATAATGTTCAGGCCCATCTTGTTTGTAACTTCATCTATGTTCACAGGGAATATAACTTGTTCTGCCACACTGAAACTTAAAGACCTTCTATCTAGAAAATATAAAGAATTTTTAAAAATCTACCTCCCCAAATTCAAAGACACAGTCCTAAAATGGGCATCTGAGATGAATACACACTTCTCAGATAAAGAAATACAAATGGCAAATAAACACATGAGAAAAGGTTCAATATTATTAGTCATTCAAGAAAGGCAAATTAAAACAACGTTGAGATTTCATCTCACCCTAGTAAGAATGGCTAGCATTAAGAAATCAACCATTAACAAATGTTGGCAAGGCTGTGGAAAAATAGGAACTCTTCTCCACTGCTGGTGGGAATGCAGACTGGTGAAACCACTGTGGAAATCAGTTTGAAGATTCCTCAGAAAACTAGGTCTAGAGGTCCCATTCAACCCAGCTATTCCCCTTCTGGGTATTTTCCCAGAAGATCTGAAAACATCATATCACAATGATATATGTGCACCCATGTTTATAGCAGCACAATTTGTAATAGCTAAATTGGGAAGCAACCCAAATGTCCATCCACAGAGGATTGGATAAAAAAAATTGTGGCACTTTTATATAATGGAATATTGCTCGGCTATAAAGGAAGATAAACTTGAGGCTTTTATAGGTAAATGGTCACAACTAGAGACCATACTCATAAGTTAAATAAATCAGACCTGCGTGTGTAAGCAATGTATTGTCTCACTAGTATAAGAACTGAAAGAGTGAATAAAAGTTAAGAGGTATGATAAACATTGTGACACAAAAGAAAACTGCTCAAAAGTAAAGAGCAACTGGGATGAGGGAAAAAAGAAAAGGAAGTAGGGGAAAATTATGTATATATGTATATGCAGGATAGCTAACATAGTTGTACTACTGACTTCTATCGCTTTATTGAAAGGAACAGTTAATGATTAATTATTTGATCAGTCTTGCATGTCTGTATTTGTTTTCCTGAGCAACCACTTTGAAGTTATCAATATGTAATACAACAACCATTGTTAATTCCCTGTCATCTTGTCTGTAATTCAGTATTGCTTGTACATTCTTGTGCTACTTTATAAATGGCTATCTGTTTGTTATTATGTTTTCATTCCCTTCTAAAATAAAAAAGAAACTTGAAGATCTGAATATTTAAAAGATTTTAAGAAGCATTATTTTAAAAAGTAAACCAGTGAGTTTTCATTAAGTGCCTTCTACATGCCCTCTATGTGTCTGCTCCAAGTCTTTAAGAAATGTCTATCTGGAGGCTACTGGTATGGCTCAGAGGTGGAGCATTTGCCTACTATGCAAAACCCTGCATTTGATCCCTAGCATGTGGAGCGGGAAGATGTCTCTCTACTCTATTAACCTCAAGAAGAAATGAAATTATGACGTGGTACAACATGGTTGGAATTTATAGACATTCTGCTAAGCAAAATAAGCCAATTACAAAAAGACAGATATTGCATGATTCCATTTATATGAGGTAACTAGAGTTATCAAAGCATAAAGAAAATAGAATGGATTCTCCAAAGCTACAGGCAAGGGAAAATGGGGAATTGTTACCTGAGTATAACATTTCAGGTTAGCAAGATGAAAATTGTTCACATTGCAATATGAGTAAAACGGACACTGCTGAACAATACACACAGAAATCGTTAAGGTGAAAAATATATCCAGGCATGGTGATACACATCCTTAGTCCCAGCACTGAGAAAGGATAAGGCAAGAGGATTTCAAGTTCGAGCCCCACCTAAGCAATTTAGTGAGACTTTGTCTCAAAATTTTAAAAAGGAGTGTGGCAGGAAAGGCTGAGGTATAGCTCATTGGCATAGTGCTCCTGGGTTCCATTCCCAGTACCGCCAAAAAAAGGATAAATTTTATGTTATATGTTTTTACCAAGATTGTTTTAATTATTTTTCTCATTACTGAGACAAAAAACCTGAGACATAAAGTTAAAGGAGGAGAGGTTTATTTTGGCACACAGTTTGTAGAGGTTTCAATCCATAGTCAGCTGGCTCCAAGGCAGGATGGCACAGCACAGCAGCCTCACAGAGGAGAAACAGTTCGTGGTGTGTCAGGCAGAAGACAGGGAGCAGGAGACCGCAAAGCAGTAAACAGCAGTAGCAAGCCTCACAGGGTACAAACTTTTTGGGTGGTGCCACCCATACCCAAAAGACTCCACCCTTGTCTTCCAGTGGATCCCACACAATGAGCACTCTAGAAGTACAAGCACTTCCTTCACTCCTAACCTCCAGGCTAAATAAGCAATGGTCTGAAACAGACAGTGTCATAACATATGAACCCAAAGCTTCTCTTTTTATCGATTCTCACTCGTTTCTCCAATATAGGCTATATTAAAATACGTACATCTAAAACGATCTCTACTTCTTATTTCAGACGAATTTCTGAAAGAGATTCTAGCAAAATTTGTAACAACTAACCAGGCTCCAAAGAATCTGGAGTCCGGTACCCACTGAAGAAGCCCCTACCCCAGGCCTGCTCCAACGAAAGTGTCACAGAGCTGGGGTGGGGAGGAGTGACAAAAAGAGGAAGGACAGTGACTACATTTTGGACCAGAAAAGTCCAACCCTGCACAGAAGTTTCCCTGAAGGCCAAGAAAGGGCTTCCAAATCTTAAATTCATATGACCAGTGATCATCTGCAGCTTCCAGTTCTCAGTTAAATAGAAACAAATGTGGAAAATCATACAACACTTAGATACTGTTTTGTGGTTTTCCAGAATAATTGCCCAGATTTTATACTAACTTCCTCTTGTGGGGACATCCAGCTTCAGGGTCCAGGCCTGCTGCTGGCAAGTGTCCAAGCCCACCACGCCTGCCTTCCTTCCCAATCTGGGTTCCTTTTGCTGGCATCTGTTTTATGGGGTTATTGTGCTGTTCAATGCCATATTTAACTTACAACAATTCTTTTCAAACTACATTTCAAATAAAGAGCATGTGTTTACATGCATTTGTACACAGTGCTCATATAATAGCATATACATGCATCAAGGGACTAAAACCAACAAGTGGGAAGAGGCTGCTTAAGGCACCGAGCAGAACAGTTGCCAGCAGTGGAAAACCTGTGGCACACCTTTGCTATCACTGAAAGCTCTAAAAGGCTCCCCATCACTAGTGGCTGCCATAGAGGGCCTAGAACATTACAGGCCAAGAGTGGGTTTCCTGCCTTCTCGCCCAACCCTCTTTCCACACACCGCATTATACCATCTACATCACCTCCAACAGTTTCTGTGAGTTAAGCACCCAGAGGAGGAAACAGGCTCAGATGTCATTAGCCATTAGTTTCCTGGGGCTACTATAGAAAAGTTCCACACATTGGACTGCTTTAAGCAACAGAAACTTACTGTCTCACAGTCCTGGAAACTGAAAGTCTGAGGGGAAGCTGTTGGCAAGGCCATGCTCCTCCACTGAGCTGTGTGGAATCTTTCTTGACCCATCCTACCATCTGGTGGCTTGCTAGCACAATCTTTGGCAATCCTCAGCATATAGATGTGTCCCTCCCTTCCTTTGTCCTCATATGGCATTCTCCCCATGTGTCTGTCTTTACATGCCATCTTCATATAAGGACATCATCATATCGAATTAGGGGCCTGGTCACTCCAGGATAATGTCCTCTTAATTACCTCCTAATTACCTCTTTACTAATTACATCCACAACCAACCTATTTCTAAACAAGGTCACATTCTGACGTACTGGGTGTTAGAACTACAACATAATTTTTCAGGGCCACAACTCAATCTATAGCAACTGAACACTGGGCTTGTTTTTAGTGCAAAAACTTCAAAAGGAAACCCTTAAGCCTTTCCCACTTTGGTTGCACTGAGAAAATATCTTTTACTACAAGGTCAAGGACAGTGGACTGAGGTATAATCCAACAAGGGAAACAAATACAGCCCAATTCCTGCAGGAACAAACGTTACTGAAAATACATAATGCAAGAAGCTTATTTTAACTTGAAACTCCAAATTAAAAATTCATGGTCTGTGCCTCTGAAATCCACAGATTTGACTACTCTGTAAACATCAGTATTCAGCAATTTGCCTCATTGTACAAGACCATACAGTACTTTATGGAAACATAAAATTGACAACTCAATCCTTAAACCATATGTTTTAATAAGTAGCAACTAATCAGGCCAGGCATTTGCATGTGTGCTATTTGGGGACTGTTTCAACATCTCCCAACAACTGTAAATGTCTTTACTTGCAGCAAACTCTACCCAAAGTAGTTCCAAAATCTAAGCCACAGCTATGCAATTATGTTACTGTGAGAATATGCTCTCAGCAGGTGAGAAAGTAAATGCAGGCGAGATCATTGGGGAAGAAAGCCAGCACTAAAGGGAAGAGGAGAAGCAGAGGCAGGGTGAGGGAACACCAGCTCTGTGGAGACATCATTTAGCTCTAATACAAAGAATTTAGCTCTGTCTAAATATTGAATGCCGTGCAAGATTAGCAGTCCTCCAGCCGGAAGCTGACCTTGTTACAACTTTGGCTCACAGATAAGCTTTACCCACTTTGTCCTGGGATGGGGTTGGAGGGAGACAGAGAGACCGAAGTAGAGTAGGATGATTCTCTGCTGCTAAGAATCCTCAGAAAATCAGCTAACCTTTTTGTTTTGCGGAAGAGTGCTGAGCTACTAAGTGACTTCTGATGTTTGTGCAAATGAACAATACTCACTAAGCAAAGTTCTGGAGGAAGCCATCCCAAGTAGTGCAAATTGGAAGCTGTGTCCGTGCGCACTCTCTAGTGCTGGCACACCTAAAACTCGTGGGGAGGCTGCTTCTTTCCAGGGGTTCTTTTTCATCATATTTTACTTTTATGAGTGCATGTTTGCAGTACAGAACGATTTCGTTCACTGGGGGGAGTTGGTCCAGGTACGTAATTGATCTGAATTCCTTTCACATCCCTTTCCCCTTCATTTGCAAGGTTCTCAGCTGAAAAGGCAACAATTCAGGCTTCAAGATGTAGCTCAGCCACAGTCTCCACTATGTGACCTTTGGGAATTCTGCTCTTGGCCGCCTCTCACAACTCCCCAGCGAGCCTGGGCTCTGCTAAATAGACCTTCTCATCCCTCGCGCAGTCCTTTATGTAATAGGACGGGGTACCGGGCACCCTTCTTTCCACTGCACTACTGTAACTTTTAGCATTCCCTTTCACTCTCTAAAATGTCCCAGTTTTTATTGAAAAGTTCGCCTTTGACTGACTTACTCCCTCTTGCCATTCGCCCACCCCTGTCACAGTCAGAATGAAAGGACAGAGAGACTGTGTCACATGTCTTTGTTTCTTTTCAATGGCTGGAAATACCAGGCATAGGGCAAGTAGTCAATCATTTGCTGAACTTCACTAAATTGAAATGCCCTTTACTCACTAGCATTCTCCTGTTTAATCCCTTACCAGTTTATAGGACAGAAAAGACCTCTAACGTCAGGAGTACTCTAGGCCATAGGATAGAAGAGCCCCGAAAGTAGTCCAGCAAGTGCCAAAAAAAGGTTTCACTGACTTCGCTTCCCTAGCCCAAGGGTCCATCCATCACCTGGGGGCAGTAAACTTGATAGCAGACACACTCAGGTGGTACCCAGAGGTCACAGTGCTTCCTGCTTCTGGCTCTAAGGGTTCTTTCTCCATCTCATTATTAGACTGTTTATCTTCCCATTCATTTTGCTTCTCTTCCTGGCTCCACACTCCGTTGATTCTGTGATTACATTGAATTTAACCACCCCTGTTGTCTATCCATTACAATCTGCCACTACTAACATTTGTTCATTAAAGAGAACATGGTTCTTTCTCAGGACAAAAGTGAAGACCTATCCTCAAGAGGAAAGTGTTTCAGTAGCAGTAAATAGTCTTAATGCTGTCTCTGCACAACTGGAGCAAAGAAAACCTTCAAATCAAGGATCCTTTGATTTTTTACCATGAGAGGAAGACCTACCATGAAACACCACACCTTGGGAATTTCCAACATCAAAAGCAATAACAAAGCCTGAATTATTCAGCCTGTGAATAGTACATAAGTAGCCTCTACTTATTCCATAGCACCAAGTAAGTGAGAAAGCCCAAAGGCAATGAATTACAGTCTCTTATCTTCAAAAGATTCATAGTCTAAAGAATGAAGTAGACCAGGAATTTCAGAGTGTGGTCTTCAAACCAGCAGCATCACATGGAAAGTTTGAGAAATCCAAATTCTTAGGGTCTTGCCAGATACACTTAATCAGAAACTCAGGGTTGAGTCAGCAGTCTGCATTGTAACAAGCTCTGCTATGATTCTCATGCATGCTAAAGTGTGAAAAGCAGTAGAATACACACACACAAGAGTCGCAAAGGACCACACAACTGACATATGAGCCCTGTCACAAAGCTGTATAGAAGCTGGTATTTGCTATGCCTGAGCTGCAGGGCAGGTCTGGAATGGGAGATTTTAATTCTTTCTCTAAACCACCAGGGCCTCTCCTCCCATTTCACAAGCCATGGATTCAGACACCACAGGAAGAGCATAATCATGTGCTGCTACAAGACTGCTCTTCTCACACAAGTTTTATTCTACTAGTGTGCATGGTACAAGACCGCAGATCTCCAGGCAGCAGGTTTCCTTGCAGAGAGGGTTTGTACTGCTGGAGAGCTCTCATGGGCTTAGGACTGAAAGCAAGCAGCTGAAATTATTTTCTCTTTAGAAACCAGCATCAGTAGCCTTGCAGACCTGCTCCCAAACTGCATTAAGGACAGACTAGATCATGCAAACAAGCTCTCCTCCTGAAGAAAACTTTTAGAAGTCAGATGATACACTATACAAATATAATTTTATAAAGAATCAAATGACTGACAAGGCAGTGAGGAATCACTTGGCAATGATCTACTTAAAATGTAGAAATTCAGAGAGATGGAAACCACATCTGTGGTACCTTTGCTTGAACATGCAGGTAAAAAGCAGAGCAGTACCTTTGCACCTTATGAAAACATCAGGGAAAAAAATCAGTCTATGCTCCACTAAAAGGGCGCTCCAGTGAGCCCCCAGTGTCCGGGGATGGTTTCCTGAGGAGCATATTCTAGGAATCAGTGAAAACTGCAATTAAACCCACTTCCATACACAGCCTGATTGTAAGTTGTTTGAGTTCTCTCAAATCCTACAGTTAAATTAACATGATTCTGGATAACACCTCCCGGCTCCTAGCAGAAGCCAAAGAAAATTCTCTCTAGGAAAGATATCATTTTAGGTCTCAAATATTTTTGTAAGTTATTTTTTCAAATACAATGTCCAACACACAATAAAATATAATCAGGCCTCAAAGAAACAGAACATAAGCAAAACCAGCACAGATGATAACAGAGTTGGACATATACCTAGTCCAAGCAATGAAATTCCTAGACATTCCTAGAAATTCCTAGAAATTTTAGGAATTCCTAGAAATTCCTAAAGCTGTCATGATTAATCAATGTATTAAAAGATATCAAAACAAAACTAAGCAATCTTAACAAGACATTGGAAAAGGTAGAAAGTGACATCTCAGTTTTGGGAAGGGAACTAACTGAAATTCAGGAATTGAAAAATACAATAAACAAAATAAAAATATGTACTAGACACTGGCAGGTAAGAGATAGCTGAAGAAAAAATTAGTGAATTGAACATAAATCAAAAGAAACAAAATGAAACATGGAGAGTAAAAGGAGTGGAATATAGATAGAAGTTGATGTAGAAATAAACAGATAGTGAAAACATCAAGTATGTTTGAACTGAGACCCAGAAAAAGAGGAAAGAGAGTGACTTAGGAATGCACATCCTCAGGTGACTCTGCTTTTCATGGCATGTTGCGAGTCACACTATGCCCCCTCATTAGTGCCTAAAAAGAGATATTTATCCATTTCAAATGCATATTTTTAATCAGTACAATTGAAGTAGTTTGAATATTTAAATCATTCTTTCATGGCTACTTGAAAAAAAAATTTCAACACCAGGAATTGGTTGCCATATTACACCAATAAAAACACTCCAATAAAACCCATCAACCCCATTCATGTAGTAAGTCTGAACAAATCTAGAAAATGAGGAGAAATGTTTACAAGGCTTGGCTTGAATGGGCGTTGTCAGCTACAAGTTGTCATATTTAAGGTGTCTCAGGGAAAGACCAAGAAGAAGCCAATACTATCACTAGCCCACTGTCTCCACAAATCAGGCACCCTGGGCTTCACTCTGAGATGGCTTTTGGTAGAAGCCAGAGAAAATATAGACCGCTTTGCTGCTTTGATCCACATTGGACGAAGAATAGCTCAGACTGGACACCGTGACAGCCTCCAGTTCATCCAGGAACAGAGCCTGCAATGGCTCAGTCAGGGCTTGAAGGAATGGAGCAGTCAGCAGTTCGGACAGGGCCAGCCTGGAGGCCAGGCGCGCCTGCAGCAGGAGCAGGAGCCGCGGTAAAGCAGGCATCTCCAGGGTTCACACTGAAGGGTGCGGAGTCTCGTCATTCATTCAGCCCTGTAAAGCTCACGAGCGGATGAAGACTAGCAATTCCCAGGTAAGGCGCCAGCATGCAAAAACGCAATCCCTGGGAGCGTTGTTACTGTATTTAATTTATGCTGGTTTATTTACTCTGTAGGTACACAGGTAGACAGAGATCAATTGCTTGTCCAACCAACTTTTTTTCTGAAGGATTCAGTGGGACAGTGAAACTGAAATAAATACTGTACAGTCTTTATTTTTTGCTCATTTCAAAAACACTGTGGAAAGCAACTCCTAAACAAAACAGAAACTGGTAGAGAAATAGGATTCACAGTGCAAACAGAAAATTCTCACGGAGTTCTTTTGGTTGTTCTTGTCGTATTTTGGAAAATGTCCAATGCAAACACGAGACCAAGCTTGGATGGAATATAGTAAAATGGTGGTTTTTAGGTTGCTTGTGCTATAGATTCCAGCTTGGCTGATGACTTGATAATAATGGTACAGTGATGTTTAAAATATCCTACTAATAAGTCCTTGGTTTAGAATATACCAAAACATAAAACATCTCCCAAAAATAAGATTGTTCATACTAATTAAAAGGAATAGCCCTTCTCCACTGTTGGTGGGAGTGTGGACTGGAAAAACTACTGTGGAGATTCCTCAAAAAAACTAGAAATAGAGGGCTCATTCAACCCAGTTATTACCCTTCTGGGTATTTTTCCAGAAGAATTGAAAACATCATATTACAGTGATATATGTGCTCCCATGTTCATAGCAGCATAGTTTGTCATAGCTAAATCTTGGAAACAGCCCAAATGCCCATCAACCAAGGAACAGATAAAAAAGATGTGATATTTTTATACAGTGGAGTATTACTCAGCTATAAAAAAGATAAACTCAAGGCTTTTATAGGTAAAGGAATGCAACTTGAGACCATACTCATAAATAAATCATACCCACATGTATAAATATTGTATTATCTCCCTAGTGTAAGAAACTGAAAGACTAAATAAACCTGAAAGGTAAAATAGATACTATGAAGCAGAAAGAAACTGCTCAAAGAAAGAACTGAGATGAGTGAAAGAAGAAAAGAAAGAAAGAAGGGAAAATATATATGATAGCTAAGATAATTGTACTAATAATTTTTATTAGTTTATTGAAAGGAACAGTTAATTCTTAAATTTTTTACCAATTTTGCATTCTTATATCTGATAATCTGAACAATCACTTTGAAGATAATAATGTGCAATAAATATAACAACCATTGTTGATTTCCTATCATCTTGTTTTGAGAAAAAAGGAATAGTACCCTTAGTTTAAAAGACAATTTGAGATTTCTAAAATAAAAAGTTCATAGATTAAATGAGACATTGTTTTTAACTTTGGTAAAACAATTTATTTTAAAACTAAACATTCCACTTCCATTCTGAGTCTAAAAATTTCTGTATATTTTAACTAGAAACTAGCCAGAAACAAAAAAGATAAACAGATTGGCTGATAGACTTTCATTTTCCAAGCAAAAGTACAGACAATCAAAGAAAAAAAGAAAAAAACAGAACATGCAAAAAGCTTGAAATGTTTGCAGTTCCAAGTCAAAGAACTCACCTAAAGGAGTATTTGTAGGAAAAGAGAAATCATACTACATAACGCAAAGAGCACCAAGCAGGCAGCTCAAAATCTCTGCCCTTATTCCCAGTTCAGCTGTTATCCCAGTGATACAAATAGCTTCTGACGTAAGGAGCTGATTGTACACTGAGACTCACACTTCAATAATAATGACAATGTTCTGGTCTAAAAGGTATATGCACTAACCCAGATTTTCCACAGCTCCGAGGGGTGGGATGGAACCTGTCACAATCCCTCTTCTACAGGCAAGGAGATTGAGGTACAGAGAGTGGTGCCTTGCCACAGTCACGGTGGAGGGCCCAGGACCAGAGGCTGCCAGCAAGGTCCCCCAGAGCAGCACTTCCTAAAGCATGAATCATACATCTACCCAGAGAGAGATCTGTTGGTTGAGGAACAATTTCAGGTAGTAATCCCAAGTCAGTCTTCTGACACTTTGATAGTAATTTGACAGAGTAACATGTCTATTAAAATCAAATAATTAAAAGTGAGGCATGTATTTGTTTTTCTTTTTTCATTTCATTTTCACGAAGGCACAAATTTATGTTTGCACAACAAGTATCATACTGACAGACTAGGGATATTTTAGAAGCTTCCACCACAGAGAACGTGAAAAGCCTGGAGACTCCTAAATTCAAGGCTGATGAGGTAGCCCATATCCAACCTGTCTTCACTAGGACTCTTTGCTAGTAGCAGACTCTGTGTCCTGAGAAGAAGGAGCTGCCTTATCACTGAGAAGGTACAGGTACTAAGAATGTGGTGCAAGATACACAGCCAACCATCTCCTAAGTTCCCTCTGGGCATTCAGAACTCTTCCATGTAGAGAGCATGGAAAATTGGGGAGAAATTGTGCTTTAGCTTCTTACAGAGCCTTGATTAGAATCTTAACACTAGAAGTGACCCCGTCATAAGGTCATCTAATGCCTCCCATTTCCTCTGCTGAAGAGAAATATGAGTGCCACATTCCCCAGAAGCCATACAACCCTCTGTATGCACCTCCAGACTAATTTAATAGCTCTGCCTGATCCCAAAGTGCCTTTTCAATAAATACGTTTCTTTGTGTTGGCTCTTATAGAAGAGGACACAGATGCACCACCCCTCACCTCACTCTAGAAAGGAAACTGAGGGCATGGGAAGGACTCAGCACCTGAAGTAGGAAGGCTTCACTTGAGGCCCAAGATGGGTGTGTGAAATTCCAGAGCCCTCCAGAAATGACACAGGAGACAATGGAAAGTGCACTGAAGTCGGTACTTCTCAGGCTCACTTTACTGTGCTGCCTTAGAGAGCCAATCCCACATAAACCAAGATGGAACCTGTGTATCTCCAAAGCCACAGTTCACCACAAAACCTTACATTTACAGAGAAAGTAAACAACTATAATGGGAACACTTCTGCTGGGGTTCTGTGGACCACAGGACACACATTTTTAAGGGACAAGATGGATGCTGTATGCAGGCAGCTCTGAAGAAGAGTCGGGTGAAGCAGTGCACATAAAACACAAGTTGTTATGGTTCATGGAAAGGAAAAGAGAGAAAACCCGGAGAGATCATTCACTGTGCACAAACTAAAATCTAGCCTAGTCTACTGCAACCTTTAACAGTAGTACATGAGAGGCAAAATCCCACTGCTCCTGCTTGGTAATAAAGCAATATTCATATCAAGGTTTATGGCTCTTTAGATACATAAAGTGTTTTTTTCACACATTATGTCATTTAATCCTAATTTTCATCCCAAGAAATTAACCCTACATTTTTATAATCCCCACTGAAAAGGAATAATTAGTAAAGATAAGGAAATAAGGTATTTTGCCAACCTCTTCACCAAGGTGGTCCTGCCATGTAAGCAGCAAAACAGCTGCTGGTGGCAGGACTTCCGGCACTTTATAGACATCTGTAAGTCAGTGATGTGATTCAACTTCACTCACTTCTGGGCTCCTGTATCCTAGAGGGGTCACATTTTATCAAATGTGATCAAGTCATTCAAATTTACAAGATGAAAAAGAAATGATATAAAATGTAGCCTAACCAAATTCCTATTACATACTCATTGGGAGGTAGTGAAACTTGTATGTGTCCATTAAGTTAGTTTGCATCATCCTCTAGGAAACTTGTTACTGGATCAGAATTTGAAATGGACTAAGACCTTTACTTCAGCAGATTCCTGATGAGTTTTTGGTAAACTGGTGGATGGATGGACATCAGAAGGAATACTAGCAATGATCTAGCCTTGATGTCCATGCCCTGGGGAACAAACCAAAATAATCTACAGAAAACAGATTGAGAACCTTTCTGTGCCAATTCCACATTCAAATACATGCCAGGAACCCACCCACTCCCCACCAAAAATAAAATATGTGTGCTTCTGTATGAGAAGATGAAGCCTGGGGATCTACTTGCCTCATCAGATTGAGATTTTTATTAAGAGCCACTATTTGGACAAGATGTTAAGATGCCAGCAGTAAAATTATACCCTCTAGGAGCTAGAATTGAGACATCTGGAAAACAACAACTTAATGATGAGAAACAGAAGAGCTCTAGAAATCAAGAAGGAGAAGACAGCAAAGCTAAATACACAGAAAAACTAAAGATAATGCAGAAAAAAGAATAAAACCATCTAGAACACTAATCTTGGCTCCTGGGAAGGGGTATCTGACTCCACAAATATAGGGCAAACCTGGAAAGACCCAGAAGCCCCAGGGATAAATTACAGACTGGCGGTGCTAGCTTCTGAAAAGGTCCACAGCTATTGTAAGTTGCAAATACTGTGTAGGTCTTACACTGAAAATGACTCCTTCCACATGGCAGACAAGAGATGAAGCCCACTGTCATGGCTGCACTATTTGGAAGCAATGTAATCAAGAGCCATTTGGGGAAGGGGTTTATTGTTCAAGGCTCAGCTACTTCGGGAATCAGAGTCACAGAACCACACTTCAAGGTCTCTGGGGTCACTCTACTTCCACAACTCACTGGGAGATGGCCACAAGAACTAGTCAGTGTTGGGGAACAATCATCACAGACCCTCTGAGAAGGTTAAGCAGCAGTAAGCTTGAAGTGTAGAGGGTACAGTGGTCCCAACGTCTGCTTTAAGAAGCCAGGCCAATCATATGTATTTTCTGAGGGGATTGCTTCTGAAAGGGCTGCGCCACCCCTGGGTGCCTACTTCCAGCACAGAACTCAGTGGTGTTTGCTTTCCCTAAAACTAAAGAAATTCATGACCACCCAGGCAGTACTGCAGAAATTACTTAAAGGAATCCTACACACAGGGGAGAAAGGGTAAACAAGCTATTGAGAATCAAGAAAGAATTAAATATTAGAAAAACAACAAAATGACAGGAATAGGTATGTACTTTTTATAATAATTCTGAGTTCTCCAATTAAAAGACACAGACTGGCAGATTGGATTTATAAATAAGACCTAAATCTTTGCTGCATCCAAAAAATACACCTCACTAGCGAAGATATACACAGAGTAAAAGTGAAAGAATTGAAAAAATATACAATGCAAATGGAACCCAGAAGCAAGCAAGACTAGTTTGTATACAACAAAGCAGACTTCAAGATAAAACTAGTCAGATGAGACAAAAAAAGCCATCATATATTGGTAAAGAGAAACAACCCACCAAGAAGATATAATAATCATAAATATGTATGCATCAAACATCTATGCTCCAACTTCACAAAACAAATACAACTCAACATAAGTGGACACACAGGGCCCAATACAATAATAGTATGGGTCGTCAGTACTCCATCTAACCAATAGATAGGCCATCCCAACAAGAAAATCAGCAGAGAAGCATCAGAGTTAAACTACACCATAGATCAACTATAGACATTCTCAGCAGCTCATAGAATGTTCTCCAAAATGGATTATATTTTAGATCATAAAGCAAGCCCTTACAAATACAAACTAAAATAATTGCTTGCATCTTATATCACAATGGAATGAAACTAGAAATCAACAGCAAGAAAAACTATCCAAACATATGGAGAGTGAATAATTTACTTTTGAATGATCAGTGGGTCATTAAAAAATCAAAGAGGAAAATTTTAAATTCCTAGAATCAAATGAAATTGCAAATACAATATACCAGAATCTCTGGGATACACCAAAGGCAGTTTTAAGAGGGAAGTGTGTAGCTATGAGTGCCTACATGAAAAAATCAGAGTGATCTCAGAAAACCTAACGATGCATCACAAGATTCTGGAGAAACAAGAACAAACTGAACCCAAGCCCTCCCAAAAGAAAGAAATAATAAAGATCAGAGCTGAAATTAATAAGATAGACACTAAAAGACCAATCCATGGGATCAATGAAACAAAGAGTTGGTTCTTTGAAAAAATAACCAAGATTAATAAATTATTAACTAAAATAACCA
Organism: Dinomys branickii; assembly: GCA_004027595.1. Lineage (NCBI taxonomy): Eukaryota > Metazoa > Chordata > Mammalia > Rodentia > Dinomyidae > Dinomys > Dinomys branickii. Next base: position 89,288 of record PVLD010003747.1, on the reverse strand, counting down.
AAAGCAGAGAGAGACCCCCAAATAATACAAATCATACAATCAGAGATCACAAGGGGGTGTTACCACTGAAATCCAGAGAATTATTAGTGACTACTTTAAAGCCTTATATTCTGATAAATTGGAGAATCAGGAAGAAATGGATAAATTCTTACATATACATGACCACCAAAACGAAACAAAGAGATATAAAAAACCTAAGTAGATCATTAACAAGCAATGAGATTGAAGAAGTAATAAAATTCTCCCAACAAAGAAAAGTCTAGTACCAGATGGGTTCATTGCTGAATATTAATAGACCTTCAAAGAGCTAACAACAGTACCCCTCAAAATATGTCATGAAGTGGAAAGGGAAGAAATGCTTCTAAACTCATTCTCTGAAGCCAGTTTTGCCCTGACAGCAAAATTGGACAAGGACACAATAAAGAAAGAAAACTACAGACCAATGTCCTTGATAAACATAGATGTAAAGCTCCTTAATAAAATACCTGCAAACTAAAACACATAAAAAGATCAGACATCATGATCAAGTTGGTTTTATTCCAGGGCAACGAGAATGATTCAACATATGAAAATCAAGAAACATCATACAGCAAAATCAAGGATAAAAATCACAGGATCATCTCAATTCACATGGAAAATACCTTTGATGAAATTCAATCTTTCTTCATGAAAAACCCCTGAAGAAACTAGGTGTTTAAGGATCTTTCCTCAATATGGTAAAGACCATAAACCACAAGCTTACATCCAACATAATTCTGAATGAGGAAAAACTGCTAAGATTCCCTCTAAAGTCAGTAAGAAGACAAGGATTTTCAGTCTCATCACTCATATTCAATATAGTTCTTGAAATTTTAGCTAGAGCAATCAGGCAAGAGAAAGCACTGTAAGAGATACAAATAGGAAAGAAAGAAGTCAGGTTATCCCTGTTTGCAGATGGTATGATTATGTACTTAGAACTCCCCAAAGATTCCACTGAAAGAGTTCTAGAGCTAATAAATTTATCAAAGTAGCAGGATATAAAATCATAGCTCCTCTATATACCAATGATGGACTATTTGAGAAAGAAATCAGGAAAACAATTCCCTTCACAATAGCTTCAAAAAAATAAAATATCTAAGGATCAATCTAACCCTCCCATGTGATAGACCTCTACAATAAAAAATTTCAGAACACTAAAGACAGAAGATGCAAAGACCTCCCATGGTCATGTATTGGAAGAATTAAAATTATTTAAATGGTCATGCTACCAAAAGTGATCTACAGATTCAATGCACTCCCCAGATTCAATGCACTTCCCATCAAAATTACAACGAATTTCTTCACAGAACTAGAAAAATATCCTAAAATTCATATGCAAGCACACAGAAGAAAACCAGAATAACCAAAGCAGGCCTAAGTGAGGCTACAAGACTGAAGGCATCACAATTCCCAATTTCAAGCTGCACTACAAAGCCATAGTAACAGAAACAGCATAGTACTGGCCCAAAAATAAGTGTATGGATTAATGAAGGAGATTAAAGACACAGAAACAAACCCATGTAACTACAGCCAGTTCTTCTTGTACAATGAAGCCAAAAATATATGTCATAAAAAGACAGCCTTTTTAACAAATGGTACTGGAAAAAACTGGATATGCTTTAGGGGAAGATTGAACTAGATCTCTCTCTCTCCCTATGTATGAAAGTCAGTTTCAAATTGAACAAAAATCTAGGTATTAGACATGAAACTTTGAAAATGTTAAAAGAAAACATAGGGGAAAAAGTGAAGCCATAGGTACAGGCAAAGACTTCTTCAATAGGACTACAAAGAGCAAAGGAAAGAATAGCATGAATCATCAAAAGAGATTACATCAAATTTTAAAATTTCTGCACAGTAAAGGAAACAATCATCATGTAAAGAGACAACCTATAGGAGAAAATTACTGTCGGCTACTCTTTTCTTCACTTTTTTTTTTTTGGTATCAGAAATCAAACTCAGTTCCTTGTGCTTACCAGGCAGGCACTGTGCCGCTGAGCTACATCCCCAGCCCTGCCAGCTACCCTTGATAGAGAATTGATATCTAGAATTCATAAAGAACTGAAGAAACTTAATATGGCCACTACAGAAATCAATGGAGGGGGTCCTCAAACAAGTAAAGTAGAAATACAGTTTCATCCAGCTGTCCCATTCCCTGGTATATACCCAAAGGAATTAAAGTCAGCATACCATAGGGATATCTGTGTACCCATGCTTCTTGCAGCATAACATACAATAGCAAAGATATGGAAGCAGTTTAGATGCCTATCACTAAACAATGGATAAACAGAGTGTGATATATAGATGTAGATATACATATACATATAGATATAAATCTCAGTTCATGAACTTAAATCATTCCATGATTTTGGAAAAGATGGCTGTGTTTGTGTTTGTGACCCGATGCAGAGTTTGCAGACAAAGACAGAATTCGGCCGGACACTTCTGTTTGTGAAGCAAATTGAAGAAAAAGAGTTCATGAACGAATATACGGATTTATATTATATAATATATATATTAGTATATGTACACTATAAAACATATATACTATATATGTAAAATTCTGCCATAAAATGATTGAAATTTCTTCAGAAAAAGGGGACAAGTCTGTAGATCATGATGTTGAGCAAAACAGGCCAAACTCAGAAAAACAAATATTGCACACTCTCCATAATATGTGGAGTCTTAAAAAATAATAAAAAGGCAGAGGGAAGACCATTACTAGACAAGAAGGAAGAAGGTGGGATAAGAGGGTATGTGACGATGGGAACACTGTGGGGTAAATGACTTAAGCATGCCATGTGCTGTACAAATCTACCCAAATAAAGCCCATTAATCTGTATAACCAATGTGCACTAATAAAATGTGAACAAATAAAAAAGAAAACGAACATGCACCCCCCCCCTCAAAAAAGAGCCATATCTAGGATGACTTCATTTTATGTACAAGGAAATAGAGATTTTGTGACCCATTCAAGGTCACACAGTTTATGGAAGAGCAGCCTCATAACACAGTACTCCAAGAATGCACTTCAGTGAAACCTTTTACCATAAAATATCACAGAGCACCAAGGTCATATGAGTCCCACACAAAAAGCTGCACTGTGCCAGAAACAACTATATGTGTCCACTTGATACAACCACACCACGGCACATCTTTTTTCCCAACTTAGATGGAATATGAAAAGTCTTCATTAGGAAGGTGTCCTGGGTGATAATTCCCAGAGTTAGCAGAGGAAATCGATTTGTGTGGTTTAGAATGAAACACCTCGCCAAATAAAATTTAGGCTTTGACTATACAGAATGTCACTGCAAGTCAACCTTGTGAACATGCTAACCTGAACAGGACTCCTAGGGTCCTGCCACTCGAGGGAGAGGGGAGTCTTAGAATCTACATAAACTAAGGGACCTGGTGGGTGGAGACCTCCAGTTCCTCATCCCTCACGATGCACCAAATGAACTGCTTACACTGCCTCTTAGCAGAAGCGATGCATGCGTCGTAAGACCAAAGTTAGTGGTCACTGGACAGGAGCTCAGAGTGTTTCTTCAGGGGCCAGGTGTGTTCAGACTGGGGGTCCACCGGAGGATGCGAACATGCCTTTTCAAAAGATAGGGGGATATTAGGGCCGTATGGAGGAAAACATTGCAAAACAAAGCACAGGGATTAGAATATCACTTAGGGGGTATCACACAGCTCTGACATCAAGGCAGACTTTTTAAAAGATATTCAACAATATCTTGTCAGGAAAACTGAGACATAACTGAATTTGTATACACAAACCTCTAAACAGTGTTTTGCTGCCCCCTTGTGGTATGTTATTAAAGAGGCGTTTAACAACTGACCTGCACCCCTTCCTTTCACTCTCAATCGCTCTCTGAAAATAATCATCTCTTGATCAACACTGCAATCCCCAAATTAAAACACAAACTATATTCAGTTAAATAAAGGGGTATTTTATCAATGTGTAATACACTGCACAGAGCAAATAACAATCATGCACTGTATATTTCAAAAATGCTAGAAAATTTTGAATTTTTTCACCACAAAGAAACGATACATGTTGAAGGAAATAGACACGTACCCTCATTTGAAACTATGATGTATGCATGCATGGAAACATCACATACTCCACACATGTGTACAATTTGATGTGCCAACTTTTAAATAATCTTTTAAATGTGATACATACACGATAGCTGCTTGGCACAGAAGTGCTCTCTCTGCTTCTCCTCCAGGCACCACCCACTGAACAGCTGTCATTAGCAGAGTGGGAAAGAATCGGAGGGACCACATGACAAAGCCAGAACCACAGAAGTCACGGTTTGGGTCCTCCTAAGAGGGTCTCTCTAAGGAGAGGGTAAAGGTCTACCTCAGAGGCCCTAACACCCCTGTGGCTTCCAAAGCAGACTAGGTGTCTGCAGAGCAGCGTTTATAATGCAGAATCTCAGGTCTTGGCCCCAGAGCTTCTGGAAACAGTTATTTTTTAAAGCTCCCCAAGTAATTCTTCTATACTTCCAGACTCAGGAACCACAGAATGATTACATAAGCAGGGACAAAAAGGCTTAAGAGAGGGGTTATTTTAAGTTTTCATAGAGGAGAAGAGCAAGGAATCAACCTTGAATTCAATATCCAGTCTGGGGCTAAGAAGGGGCACGGAGGCTGGTACTTGGATTTCAGAGAAGTCCTTGGCGAGAGGATATTTCCGCAGGGAGTGGGGTGCTGAAGAAAGGGGGTGCCTGCCGCTCACCTGCTCCAGCCGGTCCAGGCCCCAAGGCCACAATATTCAGGGCTGCTTGTTTTGTCTATGGTCGTCTCCACAGCCAGGCAGACACCAAGTCCTGTTCTTCTCCATCCATGTCTTGACCTTTTGTCATTAGTCACTTCAATCTTGGTAGCGAGCCAAGAGTGAGGTCCAAAGGGAAGCAGGCTTTAAAAAAAACATTTCCCTTACAGAACCATGTACTAAGAGATAGAGTCTGCCATGTTTCGTTTCCAGTGTCTGGCAGGATAATTTCCATAGATTCCCATCAAGCTCAGGTTCCTCTTGCGGTAAATCTTCCCAAAGTGCTGGGACAGAGATTCCTGTTTGAATGGGGCTCCTCCTTTTGCAACTCTACCAAAGTAACAGGAAAGGAGCACAAGAGGTGTACACCAGCTTGGATGAAGTTACACAGAAGGATGTAGCGGTGGATATCCCACTGAAGGGAAGAAATGCGAGAAATTTCCATGAACTGAAAAGATCTGCTCAAAGCACAGCACAATAAGTTATTAAAAGACCAAAGGAAAATTATATCACCGCGAAATTCTATCAACACATCTTCCAGGAAGAAAGAAGATCACATGCAGAAGATCAGGAATAACAATGCTAGGAACCTTCTGAATTACAACAGGAAAAGCAATGCAGAAATTCTACAGAGAAAAAAATTACTAACTGAAATATATATCTGCTTAAAGTATAAATCAAGAATTGACCTGAGTACAGTGCTACACACATATCATTCCAGCTAGTCTGGAAGCTGGGACTTCCAGAGGAGGATCACAAGTTCAAGGACAGCCTGGGCAACTTAGTAAAAATAAAATAGAAGGGTGGAATTGTAACTCAGTGGCAGAGCACTTGCCTAGCACGCACAGGCTGGGGTTTAATGTGAAGCACAACAGCAGCAACAGGAGGAGGAGGAGAGGAAGATGGAGGTGGGGAGAAGGAGAACGAGAGTGAGGAAAAGCTGCAGAGAAAGAGGAAGAGAAGGACTGCTCAAGTCACGCCAAGGCTTTCAAGGAACCCAAAACACTACTGCTCTTTCTCAGGAAGCTCCTGGGCAATGAGTTCCGGAAAATGGGGGCATAAACCAAACAAAGAAAACCCTGGGCCCCTGGGGGAGACCCTACAGGGTGGGGTAGTAAAGATTAATGAGACAGCAAGACCTCTTCATGCAGGATGGAAGCAAGGGCAGCTCAGCTCAGAGCAAAACGGCAGACTGGGAAAAGAGATGCGACTCGTGGTCATTTGGGAAATGTATTAGCAACTGCCAAATCTGAGAGTGTGTATGGAAAACTGGTGACAAGTACATGGAAACAAGCTAACTAACTACAGGAAAATCAACGGAAACCTAAGAAATAAAAAAAGAAAGTAATCTAGTATTTAACTCGGCAGTGAAAAATATTATCGACCAAAATAATATCAACCTGTGTGAATGAAACAAAAATGTTTCTATCAGGTGAGAGAAAGAAGTAAGAACGGAGACTACAAGAGTCAACCTCTAATTCATAGTATAAGCCACTCTATAATATAAATTATTTGCCATAACCGGAAGCCAATAGCTACACTTCAAGTTAAAAGAGAACTATAACTTTATTATTTTTTTCCTAATGAACAGAGGTAGGAAGAGAACCCAGATTCTTATAGTAATCTTTTCTGATTCTAAACAATATAAATATATTTTTCTTTAGAATTATTTTATTTGCTAAGACTCGTCACATGGAAATTCTCTAGCAAGACATTAATAATCTGCCTGCTGACGTTAGTGAGGGGAAGTGGGAGCCTAGGGAACCAAGCGGAGACAAACCTTCTCTTCCTAGGAGCTTTTCAAATCTGCAAATTGTTATCAGATTATGAAAAAATATAAGGTAGAAAGAAGGTAAAAAGAAGCAAGAGTGTAAAATTACTATTTCTAGGGAATCTAACTGGAGAGAATGAAGGGTGGACAAAGACGCAGTCTTGTGTCATTTTGTGTTCTGCAAATAAAGATCTTTCCCATATTGATTTTTTTCTATTATGTTAACAATGTGCATATATCATTCCATATATAAATTAGCCTCACCTCCTTAAGAAAAAGGTATGGCATTTCTTGGTGGATGCCAAGTTTAAACATTACTACCTGCACAGAACCGCACCCTTACAAGAGCTAGGAAATACGGACCCTCCCCAAGCCTGCGGTTCCCAAGTCATGGAGAGCTCTTTGGCCCCCTCTGCTGGTAAGTGCGACACTTGAGAAAGTGTATCACAGCACTATACTGTAGTGTCTCCATTAAGAACCTCACTTAAGCTAACAAATGCCTTAATTGGGTAGTTTAATTTCTGTAAAACCTCCCATCATAGCCTCCAGGTCTGTTCAACACTCATAGACATCTCAGAGGAGGCATTTCCATTTCTATGAATTCTTGACCAATATTTTCGTACAGCTCAGAGATGCTTTTCTCTTCTGCCAGGTCTGTAAATAGGGTGCCCAGTAATGAATTTCTGACCTTCTCTTCATTGTCAGGTAAGTTCCAGAGGCTGCAGGGACAGAATGCGGTCTCTGAAGAATCACCAGTCTTTTCTGTTTGCAGTTAACTTCACCTCCTGCGCAGTGAGCAGTACTACCTTCAGAGAGCCAGGACCAGTACATGCCCACTGCTGTCCCCCACATCTCTGGAGGGCATAACAAATTATAGTGTGTTTATGAGTTTTTATTAACTAAGTAACACAACCTTTAAAAGCTATATAATATGTATATTTTAACTTTCCTTCATATTATGAAATGCAAATTGGCATAGCCGCTTTTAAATCCTTTAAATTATTTTTAATTCCTTTTTTAGCTTCATACCCTATGATCCAGTGATTTCACTGCTGTTGACTCTCCTAGAAGAAAAAGAATGTGTTCGAGAAGGTGTGTACTATACAGTGGCCACAGTGGCACTTCTTGCAAGAGCTAAAAGTTGAAAGCCAGGCGTGACAGCCCACTGCTGTAATGCCTGCACTTACTACGCTGAAGCAAGGCCATCTGAAGTTCAAGAGCAGCCTGGGAGACATAGTGAGACCTATCTCAGAGGGGAAAAAAAATGGAACACTTAACTGCCCATCAGGACAGACATGCTTAAAAATGGTTACTTAAGCTATGGCATCTAACACAATAATTTAAGAGAATAATGTAAGTTTATTTGTCCTAACATGAATACACAGACACTCCTCAGCTTATGACTAGGTCATGTCCTGATAAACCCATCAAAAGTTGACAACATCTCAAAACGCATTGAATACATCTACCCTAATGACCTTCACAGCTTAGCAACATAGTACGCCACAGAGTAGGGTTCTTGCCCCTCTGACCACGTGGCCAACTGGGAGCTGCCACTCCATACCGTGCACATCCTCGAGGGGGTCTCTTACCACATGCTTGTTAGTCCAGGGAAAGTTCAAAATTTAAAGTATGGTTTCTACTGAACCAAATTGCTTTACACTATCAGGAAGTCAAAAATTATGAGTTGCAGGGCTGGGGATATAGCTCAGTTGAATAAGCACCCGCCTGGCAAGCGCAGGGTCCTGAGTTTGACCCCCAGTACCGCAAAAAACAAAAAGAATGAATGAATGGAAAGGATACAGGCTGAGCATGATGACACCCGCCTGTAAGCCCAGCATCTGGGAAGCCGAGGCAGGAGGTTCACCACAAGTTCAAAGCCAGCCTGGGCTACACAGTGAGTTTAAACTCACTGGAGTTCAGGATTCTGTGAGTTCAGGATTCTGTGTCTCATAGAATCCTGAAATATATAGTGAGATCTTCTCTCAAAAAATTCATACAACATGATGTCACATATTTTTAAAATATTATAAATTCTCCTCATGTTCATATATAGCATAAAATGTATAAAAGTATGACAAAGGTCTCATTAAATGGATAACAATGGAATGAGTTATTAAAAACAGGCCAGGAGTGATAGTCAAAGGATTACACTTTGGCTGAAAGCTTTAATTGTTTGCAGTCATAATGGATTTGTTCATTACTCAGGTAATTAAAGCTTAATGTAAAGATAATTATCTCTCTACCCCCATCCAGTGCCACCTCTCCAGAAGTAATCACTCTGGAGAGGCCTTTGATGACTCTCTCTGTGCTCATACAAAGACACACAAAAATACAAGCATAAATACTTAGCTCTTTTGTAAAATTCTACATAGTAGGATCAGACTTTGCATAATATTGTACAAGTGGGAAGCAATGCTCCACTGTGACAGTTTATCATACATTAAGTGGTTTAAAACAACACAGGTTAATCTTACGGCTCTAGAAAGCAGAGACGTGGATGGAAGGGGGGCACTGGGTGAAAAGTCCGGCTCGGCAGGGCTGCGTGCCTCTCCCAGGCTCAGGGCAAAGTTGTGTTCCTACCTCTTCCAGCTTCTAGAAGCCAGGGCTCTTCATGGGCTTCTTCTATCTGCAAAGCCGCAGTTGCATCCCTCCTGCCCTCATTACTCCTTCCTGTCCTTCCTTTCTCTTTTACTTTTTAGGATCCTTGTGATCCCTTTGGCTCCCTCTGGTGTGAAACCATGGGAAGTTCAATCTAAGGTAGAATCCTTTTGGTCAGGGAGAGACAGCACTCCGAAGTGGAGCCTAGAGACAATCTGATAGGCTGCATTTACCCTGAGCCAGGCCAGTACAAGCATTAACCTTTCCCCTGCCCATCCTAGGAGCTGCCAGAAGCTGTAACTACAAGTGGCCCAACTGGTCCTAGAGATGGTTACTGACCAGTCACATCTGGACTCATGCATTCTGCCTCCAACTATAGGTTTTTCCTCCTGCTCCCTCCTGCTCCTCTTCCTCCTCTGTGTGTGTGTGTGTGTGTGTGTGTGTGTGTGTGTGTGTGTGCGCGTGTGTACACTTCCCACGGTCATCCACATGGTTCCAGCGGGAAATATGGAAATTCAGCTGCGTTCCTGTGACCCACTCTCAGTAATCACATGCAGTCACAGGCCTGTGTGTCCGCAGGTGTGTGCTATTGTCCTGTGACAGTCGCACCCAGAACTGGTCTTGTTTGGAGGACACATGTGTACTTTCCACTGATCTTTACTCGTGAGAACATAAGCCTGGAGCGGCCTGGAATGCCCGTGTTGGGAAGCCTGCCTGAGAACAAGCCGAAGGACACAGCAACAACTCCCTTCTCCGCTCTGTTATTTTCTAATTTGATCCATGTGGATCTGAAGACCAGTTCCATCTTTGTTTTATCATTTATAACCTAAAATATTTAATTCCCCCAACTCCCCCAGGCATATACTTTGGACATTCTGGTTCTTTCTGAAGGTCATTTCAAGTTACTTTCAAAGATAACTGACATACTAGAAAATTAAACAAAGCCACAGAACTGCCTGAAAGCACAGAAGAATTAACTACAGCAGTGCCTGTTCATCACAATTTTGCTTTTCCAAACATCCACAGGTTCAACTGTGGGCTGAAAATATTTCATGGAAAATTCCAGAAATAAACAATTGGTGAGTTTTACACTGTACACTAATCCAAGTACCATAATGAAATCTTGCTCTTGCCTCGTCCATCCCGCCCGGGACCCGTGTCACTTCTTTATCCAGTGTATCCAGACCATAGGTGCTCCCCTCTTGGTAGTCACGAAGCAGCTCTCTTAGCTTCCAGGGTCACTGTAGAGGCATCACAGTGCTTGTGCTCAAGTAACACAAGTAGCCTCACACTGTATCACAGTGCTTACATTACTTACTCCCCTTCATTTCATTATGTAGGCAACGTATCATCTCACATCATCATGAGAAGAGTCCATTAAAATAAGACATTTTGAGACAGAGAGTGGTCACATTCACATAACTTACATCATATTGGTTTTCTTGGTTGTTTGTTTTTTATTTTTTCTGAGACAGGGTCTCACTTTGTTGTACATAGTGGCGTTGATCTCATTGTGTAGCCCAGGTTGGCCTCAAAATTACAGCAATCCTCCTGGCTCAGGCTCCCAAGTACTGTAATTACAGGCATGTGCCACCATTTCTGGTGCACCATATTGTCATTATTTTTCTATATTATTATTCATCTCTTACATGTCTAATTTATGTTAGACTTTATCATAGCTATGTGTGCATAGAAAATTACATATTATCTATTATATATTATGTATTATATATGTCCTTTGGTGCTATCTGCAGTTTCAGGCATCCACTTGAGGTCTTAGAATGTATTTCCTGCAAAGCAGGGGGGCTATTGTATTTAATACAGCAACAACCAGGCTCCCAGGATAGTCATTCCCTTCACTGAATAAAATAAGAAGAATCAAATTTCAGTTAAAAAAGAATGAATTTAAGCTTCACAGGGAAAAAAAAATTCATTGATAGCATAGGTGGTAAGGTGTAAACATATTTTTAAAATTGTGTTCTCTAGAAATCTTTAAGATTATGCAACCCTCTTGGGGACAAATCCCAGGATGTGTAGTATCTTTGGCTCTTTGCTCTGACTCCTGGGAAGGAAGTTCATGTAACAAATCAGCCTATTGGTTGCAATTTTGAGCCTGTTGATCTGTAATGTGGGAGAATGTATTCCTGAAAATAAAGTTTTATTGGAATATAACCATACCACACTTGTATCCATATTGTCTATGGCTGCCTTTCTGCTTCAAAGATAGAGTTGATCAGCTGCAACAGAGATGAAACAGCTCACAGATCAAGTATTTACTATTTGGCCCTATACAAAAAGTTTGCCAACTCTCCTAGAAAAAAACCGCTTTATTCTGGGTCAGGCTGAGGAATAGCAGCTCCATCAGTAGACTGATACTGAGGCCTAGACAGACAGCACTGTGTTCTATCACGGCTGTATGAAATGGACTCCCTTAAGACACAAATGGAGCATGAGTCTCTACTGTGTCCATGCACAGTATCAAGTACAGGGAGTTAAGGATGAAGAGCACCCAGCCTCTGAACTACGTCTACTGAGAGAGACAGACATAAGCAAACAGCACAGCATGATAAGAGACAGAGAAGTGACACATTTAAATAAGACTATAAAGAATGCTTAGCACAGCGCTTAATACATAATAAGCAACTTAAAATTTGCTTGCTTTGCTTTGTGCTTAAAAGTAGTTAACTTTTAACTATTTTATTATAATTCCCAAAATGCCTTGTGAGCCACGCTGGAGACATCAGAGCTGTGTCACAAATCCTGGGATTAAAGTAAACCTAAACGAGTATCTGAACAAGAAGGAACAGAATGCCACCACGCAGGAGTCCAGGGATAGGTTATGGCTGTGGAATGTATATATGTATATTTTGTCAGAACTTTGAGGCCCGAGGCTTAGCAATCATAGGAAGGAGGAATCTTTAAAGGTTCTGAAAGATTCAGGGTGTGAAAGATCCATCGTGTTGCTGACACACAGAGAACAAAAAGAAGGAAAAGAAGAAGTTGAGTTCAAGGAAGAATTTGTTTCTTTCAAGATAAAGAAGCATTAAACAAAACTCACATAAAGAGAAGGGAGATAAAAGGCACAGGAAGGGAGACTGCTATGCATTGGAACTTAAATGTCCCCCAAAGGCCCATGCGCTAAAGCTTTGCTTGCCAGCCTGTGGCACTGTTAGGAGATGGTAGACCTAGTGGAAGGAAGGTAGGTCACTGAGGGACCACCAAGAAAGGGGTCCCTGCCTTTTATTATCTCTTTGCCTCCTGGATGTCACTAAGTGAGCAATTTTGCCGTGCTGTGCTCCCCTTAACAATATTCTGCCTCACCATAGGCCCAAAGCCAAAGGGCCAAGTGACCATGACTAAAATCTTTAAAACTGTGAACCAGAAAAACCTTTCCCCCGTAAGCTGAATTTGCCCTAGTGATAGAAAGCTAATTAACACAGCATGAAGTTGGAGCTAGATCTACAAGAGGACATCTTGGAAAGGAGATGTGGTCCATAGAGAAAGCAAGGAAGAGAGAACACTTGGGTAGCATTAGGGTGGCAGCCGTTCTAGAAATACTACTTATGCTCTCCCTGGTACCCTAAACCAGCTTTTTTTGGTTACAGGAGCCTCCCATCTTCCTTCAAAACACTTTGCCTCCACCCACCCCATGAAATTGTGGAATAACTACTGACCAGAGTCATTACCCCAACCTCCTAGCTAGCACCTAACCCAGGCCAGCCATGCAGAATGCCCTACCTTCCCTCTGTTACTAAGGACCCACGAGCCAGGTGACACTGAGCCAGAGAGACCAATGAAGTGCTACATTTCTGTGTATTAGAAATTAGTTTAGCAAACAGCTAATGAAACTTACACTTCAGGACCCTCCCTTGCACCTTCCAAGGCCTAGGGAAGATCCCCTGTGTCACCATTTCTTCCCATCAGATGACACTGGGATGGCCACAGGCAAGTTTTGAGATCTTGTGAAGGGAAATCTATATGCAGTAAGTTCCCAATTCCATTCCAGAACATTCGTAAGTCTGATTTGTTCATGAGTACGACAGAGTGCGTCTTATATACTTTTGGCACAGATATACACTGTAAGCATAAAAAAATCAAACACACAAGGATATCCTAAGCTATTTGTATTTTTAGTTACATTAAAATGGTGGTACAGAAACAACCAACTGAAATAAAGGAGAGTGCATGGAGCGAACTGACAAGAAGAGTTACCAAGGCAGGCAGACGCTGGAGACCAGGCTCTGTAGGGTTAAGCTGCTGAACACAGGGAACTCTGGCTGAGTTGGAAAAGCTCAGATTCAGTCTCTGCCGACAAGATAAGGCAGCAGCTGCAGGCCACTGACTCTCACTCAAAGGATTCAAGGGCAATAAAGCTGTCAACCTGAGAGAGCAAACAGTTCTCTTAAATAGCAAAATATGATGCCTTTGTTCTACTTCTCAAGATCCTACTAAGTTTTGTGGGCTTTTGCCTCATATGTGCCTTTCTCCTCCTGTACCCCCATCCCAAACTGCGGAAACCCAATAAATACTACGGGTGATCCAGAAAGTCTTTATCTTAGTTCCTAGAGAGAGTTCTAACCTTCCTGGATTCCCCAGACCATTTCACATTTTCTCCATACACCATGTGGAAAGACTTTGGCGATGTTTTTGAGTGCTCTTCTGTTCTCTGAATGGTAACCTAAGAGAGGCTTTGGTTTGATACCACCAGAAACATTGAAGCCTGGCATCACTTTTTGTCTTTCCTGATGTAACTTCATTCTAGCACCCTCTTCCAGTACACTCCCATCCCATCGATGTTAAATACCCATTGAGGTAAATAAGCACCTTCATTAATAATTTCTCTAAGGGTTGCTGGAAATTCTGAAAGAGGCATGGTGTCTGCACTCATAGCCTCACTTACTTTATGTAGTGAAAATGGGCTGCAGCCTTGACTCTCTTAAACCATGCATGACTGGCAGTAAATGATGCACCCTATTCACCTTGGGTGTTTTTAGGGTTTTTTTCTTATTTTAAAGAAAATTTTAAAATAACAACAAAATGGACAAAAACAATAAAAATGATACAGGGTTTCAAAACAAAATGATAGCAATTATCAGTGGTTGTAAGCGCACATATTATTATCTTCAACGAAGTTGTTCAGATTACCAGATGTAAGAATGCAAGACTGAGCAAATCATTAAAAAGAATAAAAATCATTAGAAATAATACAGAGCTTCACTAAACAAAATGGTAAGAATTCACCAATGGTTGTTATACAGCATATTGTTGTCTTCAAATTAGTTGTTCAAATTACCAGATATAAGCATACAAAATTGGACCCCCCAAAAATTTAAGCATTAACTGTTCCTTTCAAAAAACCATTAAACATCAGCAGCACAACTATCCCAGCTATCCTTCTATATACTTGTATTTCTCCCTTCCTTCTTTTTCTCCTTTTCCTTATTGCAGTTCTTTCTTCCTTTGAGCAGTCTCTTTCCCATTCATAATACCTGCTGTACGTTTTGAGCTTTATTTACTATTTCAGTTTCTAACACTAGGGAGATAATACAGTGTATACACATGTGGGTCTGATTTATTTCACTTACAAGTATGGCCTCTAGTTGCATCCGTGTGTTTATCCTTTTTAATACCTGAATAATCATTCATTGTATACAAATAGAGACAACTTTTTATTCGTTCCTCAGCTGATGGCCATTTGGGTTGTTTCCAAGATTGACCTATGACAAATTGTGCTGCTATAAACATAGGTGCATATATATCACTGTGATATTATGTTTGTAATTCTTCTGGGGAAATTCCCAGAAGGGGAATACCTAAGTGAAGTGGGACCTCTAATCCTAGTTTTGAGAGGAATCCCCACATTGATTGCCACAGTGGTTTCACCAGTCTACACTCCCACCAACAATGGACAAGAATTTCTTTGTCACGACAGCCCCTTCAGGATTTGTTATTGGTTGATTTCTTGATGATAGCCATTCTTTCTGGAGAGAGATGCAATTTCAGTATTGTTTTAACTTGCATTTCTCGAATGACCAATGATTTTGAATATTTTTTCATATATTTGTTTGCCATTTGTATTTCTTCATCTGAGAAGTGTGTGTTCATCTCAGATGCCCATTTTTGGACTGGGTCTTTGAATTTTGGGGGCCTGATTTTTTGTAATTATTTATATGTTCTAGATAGGAGTCCTATTTCTGAGGGACAGTTGGACAAAAATTTTTTCCCAGTGGTGGGTTTTCTTTTTACTCTGTTGGTGATTTCTTTTGATGTGCAAAACTTTTCAATAGGGTGAGATCCCAGTTATTGATTCTTTGAAGTATTTCCTGTATAGTTTGGTTTTTGTTCATGAATTCTCTACCTACCCCTATGCCCACAAGATTTCTACCTACTTTTTCTTCCAGTAGATTTAGTGTTTCTGCTATAATATTTATATCTTTGATCCATTTTGTCTTTAATTTAGTGCATGATGATAGACCTGGGTCTAGTTTTGGTCATCAGCAGGTGGAGAGCCAGTTTTTCCAGCACCATTTTTTAGCGAGGGTATCTTTCTTCCAGTGAACATGTTTAGCCCTTTTGTCAAAGATAAAGTGGCTGAGTGTGTTTGTAGTTATGTCTGCATCTTCTAATCCATTCCATTGATCCTCAGATCTGTTTTTTTGCCAGTACCATGGTGATTTTGTCAGAGGAGCTTTGTACTATAATTTCAAGTCAGGGACTGTGATGCCTCCTGTCTTTCCTTTGTTACCCAGGATTGCTTTTCCTATTCCAGGACTCTTCTGGTTCCAGATGAATTTTAGGCATGCTGTCTCTAGATCTATGAGGTATACTAATGGTATTTTAATTGGGATTGCATTGAATCTGTACAACAATTTGGGGAGTATGACCATTTTCACAATGTTCGTTCTTCCTATCCATGAGCAAGGAATATCGTTCCATTTTTCTGAAATCCTTTTTGATCCCTTTTTTTCAGAGTACTGTAATTTTCACTATAGAGCTCTTTTACCTCTTTTGTTAGAATGATTCCTAAATACTTCATCTTTTTAGATGCTATTGTGAAAGCTATGGTTTCACAAATTTCTCTCTCAGTCTGTTTGTTGCTTGTGTACAGGGATGCTATTGATTTTGGAGTGTTGACTTTGTATCTGGTTATGCTACTGAATTTGGTTATTAAATCTATAAGCCTTTTGGTGCAGTTGTTTGGATCTTCTTTGTAGAGTATCATGTCATCTGTGAATAATGATAATTTCACTTCTTCCTTTCCCATTCTTATTCCTTTTATTTCTCTCTCTTGTCTAATTGCTCTGGCTAATATTTCCAGAACTATATTGAATAGGAGTGGAGACAGTGGACATATTGCTCTGGTTCCTTTTTTTAAAGTCAAAATTTTCAGTTTTTGTCCACTTAATATGATGTTGATTTGTCATAGATGGCTTTTATCAGAGTGAGGTAAAGACCATCTATTCCTATTTTCTGTAGGGTTTTTAATCATGAATGAGTGTTGGACTTTATCAAAAGTTTTTTCTGCATTTATTGAGATGATCATGTAATTTTTGTCTTTGATTCTATTGATATGATATAGGACATTAATTTATTTGTGTATATTGAACCATCCCTGCATTTCTGGGATAAATCTGACTTGGACATGTATTGAAAACGGGTTAAATAACCCTAAGTTATTGCAAGCTGATCAGGCCTGCAATCTCCCAAGTGAGTGGACTGCAAAGGCTTAAATAAATGAGACAATGGAAATGATTTTAGGGCTCCAGAAGGAACTAACTCTCTTATAGCTTCAATATTCTCTGAGTTAGCCAAAGACCTCTCTGGGCAGCCTGTATTTATTTGGTCTTCAAACAAAGGAAGAAACTCAAGAAAACACAGGAATCTCACAGGACTTTGGGAAAATTTCTCAAGTAGTAAATTATGTCAATCAGGAGAACGACCTTATCTTTAGGTTAGTATTTATTGTAGGAGTGTGGAGCCTGCAGCTGCAGTCTCCTGTGGCTAATTGGTTGGAGCCAGATGCCCTCAGCTGCGGTCTTGTCAGAAAGTTGCCTGAGCTTCAGATAACTCACAAGTAAATGTGGAAAGCCAATTGGTTAATATTAAATCCTGTTCAGAGCCACTTTGTAGTGGTCCCCAACAGTCATGCATAATCTTCTTGATCACTTGATGCATTATCTTTGCTAGTGTTTGATTGAGAATTTTTGCATCCAAATTCATTAAGGAGATTGGCCTGTAGTTGTCTCTTTTGGTTGAGTCTTTCTATGGTTTTGGTATCAGGAAAATACTTGCCGTCAGGAATGAGTTAGGGAGAATTCCTTCCCTTTCAATTCATTAAAGAGTTTGAGAAGAATTGGCATTAAATCTTCTCTAAATTTCTTGTAGATTTCATCTGTGACTCCATCAGGACCTGGCCTGTTTTTTGTTGGTAAGTCTTTATTACATTTTCAAATTTGTTGGCTGATACTGAGTTATTCAGGATTTTATATCTTCTTGATTTAGCTTTGGTAACTCATATATATCTAGGAATCTGTACATTTCCTCTGTATTTTCCATCCTATGAGAATAAGATTTTTGAAGTATATATTAATGATCTTCTGAATATCTACAGGATTTGTGGTGATTTCATCCTTTTCATTCCTTACTGCATGAATTTCTTGTTTTTCTTTCCTTTTTTGATAAAGCTGGCTAAGGGTTTATCAATTTGATTTATTCTTTCAAAAAACCAACTCTTTGATTCATTAATTCTTTGTATGCTTTCCTTAGTGACTATTGTGTTAATTTCTGCTCTGATCCTTATAAATTTTTGCCTTCTTTGGGCTTTGGACTTGATTTGCTCTTGTTTTTCTATAAGCTTGAGGTACAGCATAAGGTTATTTATGCTCCTTCTGTTTTTCTGATGTGGGAATTCACTGCTATAAATTTCCCTTGGAGGACTGCTTTCATTGCATACCACAGGTTCCTGTCATTTGTATCTGCATTTTCATTTGATTGTAAATATTGTTTAATTTCTTCTTTAATTTCATCTGTGACCCATTGGTTGTTCAAGAGAGTGTTGTTTAATTTCCATATATTTATGGAGTTTTTGCAATTTGTTTTGTCAATAATTTCCCATTTCATTGCACTATGGTCCAGTAGTATGCATGGGATAATTTCAATTCCTTTGCATTTACTTAAGCATGTTCTAGTATATGGTCTGTTTTGGAGAATGTCCCATGTGCAGCTGCGAAGAATGTCTATTCTGTTGTTGTTGGGTCGAATACTCTGTAAGGTCTACTAAGTCCATGTGTTTACAAGTTTGGTGTAGTTCTGTAATTTCTTTGCTGATTTCTTGTCTAGCTGATCTATCTCTTTGAGACAATGGGGTGTTAAAGTCCCCTGTTATGATTGTGTTACTGCTTCTTTGTTTTTCATGTCTGTTAAAATTTGTCTTATATAGATTTTCCCTCACAAGTATGTAGTGACTTTCGTTATCTCTTATCATTCTTGGTTTGAAGTTCATACTATCTACAAACAGAATAGCTACCTCTTTCTTTTTCTGTGTTCCTGTTGCATGGAGTATTGTTTTCCATTCTTTGACTTTCAGTCTATGAATTTCCTTTTGAGTTAAACGTGTCTCTTATGTACAGTGCAATGTTGAATTTTGTTTCTTGATCCACTCTGCCAGTATGCTTCTTTTGATTGGTGAAGTGACACTATTTACATTAATACTTATAACTCAAAGCCTCATGCACTCACAGATGGGGCTTTGGGAGCTGACTGGATTAGGAAGAGTAATACTCATCGATGGATTAACTCACTAGTGAGTTTACAGCTAAATATAATGTTGGGGGGTAAAGTCTAGTGGGAGGAGGTGAGTCACTAAGGGCATGGCCTGGAAGGATCTCTCTCCCTCCCTCCCTGATTGCTCTCTGCTTTCTGTTGCCATGTCATGAGTTGGACCCAGTTGGACCCTGCTTTGGACCCAGCTGACTGTAGACTGACACCTCTACAAACTGTGAGCCAAGTAAACCTTTCCTCCTTTAACTTATGGCTGTTGGATATCACCTCAGCAAGGAGAAAGTAACTAAAACATTATCCTTGGGTCTCTTCACTCCCTTACCAATCAAAATCTATTGATCTGCCTTCTTAACACGTCAGTTTCATCCCTATTAGTTCAGATCTATCATGAGCAACTAGACACAGAGGCGCGTGAGGGGAGCCCGGGGGACACACACTAGACAGTGCACGTGCTCTAAGAAGGTGGAAGCAAATGTACCCAAATACAGTGAACCAACCTGAAGGAAAAATCTATGCATCGAATCAAATAGCAGAAAGGGAAGTGGGGCCGTCCCCTGTCCGCGGCACCTCTTACATCATTTATCCAGCGAATACACCATCTTGGGTATAGTTCTAACATCCTGAGCAAAGGAGCCAGTGCTCCAGATGCTGGACTCCCCAGATGGACTCCCTACATATGCTTGCTTCTACCTTTCCACCTGAAAGAAGAAAGCTACAGGGAGATAGTTGCAATTAGTCTCCCAGGGTGCCACCAACTGCAACTGGTGAAACACAGGGGAAAAGGGAATGCCAAAGCACTAAAGCAGGCAATCCCTCCTCATCCTTCTGGACACCAGAGACCTGTATGTCCCTGCAGCATGCTGCCCCCTGCCCACCTTCCAGCAAAGGAAGCCCTTTACCCTAAGAAAAGAACAACAAAACACCATGTGTTATAGGTAACGAGAACTCACTGGCAGGGAACTGTAGGCTGCATCCTGGGAGACACAGGTGAGAAAAGGTGATACAGCAGAATGAGACCAGCATAGGTGCTCTCCTATTGTTCACCCAAACACTGGGGATATCAGAGACAATGTGCTACCCTGCCCACCACCACCATCCTGAACTGGCAGAAGAAGCTCTCTACCAAGCCTGGGGGATGTGCCAAATTCCCTGGGTTGGAGAGTGAAGCTCTTGGGACAGTGACTGAAAAAAGGCTTCAGGCAGAGGAACAGAATGGCACCCAGGTCAAAGAACTTCCAGCAATGCCTTTGGAAGGAAAATATGGAGGTAACCACAGAGTCTGACCTCCTATCTGTTCTTCATGTATTGATATCTCCATCTCTTCCTAGTTATTAACTCCTTTCCCTTCCCCTTCTTTCCTTCCCACCTCCTTCCACATCTGTCTTAGTTACTTTTTTCTCATGGCTGGTACAAAATACCAAAACCCAACATTAAGGAAGGAAAGATTTATTTAGCTCACAGTTGGTGGAAGTTTCAATCTATATTCAGCTGGCTCCTAGGCAGAATGGCTCATGGCACAGGGCAACCATTCATGGTGATGGAAGACAACAAAAGCAACAAGAGCAAAAAGGGAGGGGCTGCAGCAAGTAGCCTCTTTACCTCCCTTACACTGGATGCAAACTATCTGCCCCAGGGCAGGTGTAGCACTCACATTCATAATTCCACAATTGGACCATGAATCAATCATAAACTCTAGAAGCCTGCCCCATGACTATATGAGGTTTTGGGGGTACAGCCAGCCACAAACCATGACAACATTCCAGTCTAACTGCTAGTAGAAGTATAGTACAGTATAGTCTATAACAGCCACTGATAAAAGGGTGAAATTGTCAAAACAAATTTTAATGTTCATAACTGATATGTAGTTGGATCTCAATGCTGTAATAAGCAGCAAAAGTTCTCTTCTTTCCACATAGTGACTAGGTTCAACCCTAATAAATGTAGTAGGTCAAAGTAGTACACAATATCTCTTAGCAAATAAAGCCAAAATCACAACACATACCAACAACAAAGTCTTTTTCACTCTATTTAACCTCAACCCTCAGCACAATTTTTTAAAAAAATAGAAACATGAGAAAACAAGACAAAAAAGTGCCTAAAACGTCCCAACTCCCCAAAAGCAGATCAAAAGAGCATCAGTGAAAAGGAAATCAAACACCAAGTGCCTGAATTGAATTAGATGATCAAAGAGGAAATGTAGAAACGTGGTGAGGTCAAAGATGATATAACCAATCAGTGGAGTTAACAAATGAACTGATCAATGAGCCCAAACAAGAGATACATTAAAAACTGGAAGAGCTAACCCAAACCATCCAGAACATCAATAACAGCTTGCTAAAGAATTAGAGTCCATGAAAAGGTGTCAAACAGAAACCTAGGAGATAAAGAATTCTATTAAATGTATAAGTAGCAGAAGTGACAAATGTGAGGACAGACTATCTGATCTACAAGAGAGGTCTGATGTATGAGACCATGTACTCAAAGAGATCTTAAAAACACTAAGAAAGCAAGGAAAATTGATCAAACAGCTACTAGGTAATGCAAAGATGATTAACCTAAGTTGACAGTAATGCCTTGGTTCATGAACACTTTCATTCATGAATAATTTGGTTTGCAAACAGAAGCATCAAAAAAAGTTTGCTTCCATTCACAAGCTCCACATCAAGTGACAAACATAACCACAGCCATCCTTCCCAGCATGAACATGAATGCAGCCATGTACCCCAGAATTGTGTAATGAATTAAGTTCATCGTTCAAGTTACCACAGTAATTAGAATGAAAGAAAAGCCAAAGGACAGTACACATGGAATAAAAAATTTCTTTACAAAAACCACAGCAGGAATAAAAAGAAGTCATAGGAAACTTACCAAGTATACAAACAAAGAATTTAAGATACAGGTAAGTAAGGGATATAGAACCCAAAATAACCAAAACTAGAGAAGAATTTCTGCATCACATATCATAGTCAAAATCCCAGAAGTTAAACACAAGGAAAGAATCTTAAGAAATACCAGAGAAAAGCACCAAATCACTTATAAAGGTAAATCCATTAGGATTACAGCAGACTTGTCAACACAAATTTTAAAGGCCAAGAGATCTTAGAGTGAAGTGCTTCAAATCTTAAAAGTCAACAACTCTCAGTTCAAACTAACATATCCTATAAAACTATCTTTCAACATTGATAAACAAATAGGGCATTCCACGACAAAGAACAACCTTTGAAATTCATAACCACAAAACCATCATTCCCCCAAAATTCAAGCATATCCTAGATAGAAATAATGAAGCCAAGAGTGATTAAAAGCTTGATGGAATGACCACATCAAGCAAAATAAGCAGCTAAACAGAAGGGGAAGAAAAAAGAATCAACAACAGAAAAATACTGCAATGGCAAGAATAAGCCAATACCTATCAATCATAACTCTCAGTGTGAATGGTTTCAACTCTCAATCAAAAGAAACAGACTGGTAGATTAAGTTTAAAAATAAAACCTAATGTCATGCTGCAGAAAAGAGATACATCTAATCCAAAAAGAAATTCAACGACTAAATAAAAATCAAAGAATGAGAACAATATTCCATGAAACAGGACCCTAAAAGCAAGCAGGGATAGTGATCCTATTTATAGATAAAGTAGACTTAAAGTCTGAGGATCAAAATTGATCAAAAGAGGCAAAAAGGTCGCTACATATTAATTAAGGGAACAATTGGACAGGAGGTGATAACAATGGTAAATATATACAGTGGTACCTTGGTTCATGAACTTAGTTCTTCCACAATTCTGGTGGCAAACCAAATTGGACAAGAACTGAATCAAATTCATTGGTTAAGTTCAATGTTGACCTTAATGGGGAAATTTGATTCAGCTCTCATCTAATTTGGTTTGCAATCAGAATCATGTAAAGAATTAACCACTTACCAGTCCAATTATTTAAATACATCATGATCAAATATTGCATATTTTTTCATTAATTTCTACAAGATAATAAAACAGGACATATAAAATGACAATTTTATCAAATTTATTCAGTACAAGAATCAAATGATACTTGCCCAAGAAATACTCAATATAGTCAATAGGTAAACAAACATACTCCCCAAGTAATGCTCAGAGTAACTGCTAACTTTAAGTTCATGGGGCTGGGGATCTAGCTTAGTGGCACAAGTTCCTGCCTGGCAACTGCAGGTCCTGAGTTCGATTCCCAGCATCAAAAAAAAGTTTAAGTTCGTGAACCAAAGTACCACTGTACACACCAAATACCAATGGGTCTAACTTAATAAAACAAACACTGATGGATGTAAATGATTCAATAAACAGTAACACTATCAATAATTCATTTTAAGAATATATCAACTAGACCAAAAAAACAACAAAAAATAGTTGAGCCATACCTTTGAACATATTAAATTATTAAATATCTATACACTAAACTTCCCTACAACAACAAAATACATACCCTTCTCAGCAGCACATGGAACTTTCTCCAAAACCACATAAAAGCTCATAAAGCTTGTTGAAATAAATACAAAAGAATTAAAAATTAGTTCATACATATTATCAGTCTATAGCGCAATGAAACTAGAGATAAATAGTTAAGGAAACCACAAGAATTTTATAAACACATGGAGATTAAACAAGACACTCTGGAATAATCAATGGGCCACAGAAGAAATCAAGAATGAAAGTGAACAATTCCTAGAATCAAATGAAAATGTCAATACAACATAACAGAATCTATGGGACACAATGAAAGCGGTCTTCAAAGGGACTGTAAATGCTCACATTTAAAAAAACAGAGCAAGCCAGATGTGGTGGCACACACCTATAATCCCAGCACTCAGGAGGCTGAAGCAGCAGGATCATCACAAGTTTGAGACCAGCCCAGTGTACAAAAGACACCTCAAGGCCAGCCTGAACTGCATAGCAAGACCCTGTCTCAAAAAGATAAAGAGAAAAAAAAAAAAAAGAACAAACCCAAATAAATAACTTAAGAATGCACTTAATGGTTCTGCAAAGAACAGTCTAAATCCAAAAATTAATAAAAGGAAAGAAATTATAAAAATTAAAGCAGAAATTAATAAAATTGAGACCAAAATAATATAAAGAATCAATACATTAAAGAGTTGGTTCTGGGCTGGGGATATAGCTCCTGTCTGGCAATCACAAGGTCCTGAGTTTCATCCCTGGTACCACAAAAAAAAAAAAAAAAAAA
>PVLD010003747.1:0-65025 GCA_004027595.1 Dinomys branickii | reverse complement strand
ATTCCAAAGAGTTTTCAGAAAGTCTGTGAGCCACTGTACCCTTCCCCCACTGGTATGGGAGCCAAGCTGAGCACCAGACAGCTTTGGGAGCCTCAGTGACTGCCCTCACATCTCCCCCACTGGTGTGGGAGCCAAGCTGAGCCCATAACAGCTGCAGGATCCTCAGTAACCATGCCCTCCAAGCTTTCAGAAGCCAAGCAGAGATGCAGACAGCTTCAGGAACCTCAGTGAGTCACCTCCACAATTCCCTCACTGGTGGGGGAGCCATGCTGAGTGCTGGACAGTTTGAGAGCCTCAGTGACCATGCCATGGCCCTCCACACCATCGTGGGAGCCAAGCTGAACATCGTGGAGCTTCAGGAGCCTTGTTCCCCTACTCCTACACCATTGCAGGAATGAGATTGAGCCCCAGGGAACCTCCAGATGTTCAAAAATGACAAAATGAAGGAAGGCGCAAATGCAATCTCAGACCTCCACTCCACCCAGACCAAGTCCAGAAGATACCCACATAGAAGACTTTGGAATTCACACACCTGATATTTCTGAAATGATAGCAACTGAAGTGAAGAAGCAATACCAGCAGGCTATAGAAGAACTCAGATCAGAAATAATCTCTCAGGTAAAAAAAGACATAACAATAATAATGAAAGAATCGCTCAGCACATCTAAAGGAAACATAGATAAAAAAAACAGAGAAGCACAGAAAAATGATGGAAACTTTGAATGAACAATATAGGAAAGAATTAGAATGCATGAAACAGATCCAAACAGATACCAAGAAAGAAAAATTCCATCAAAAGCTGGCAAAACCACATTAACAAAGCTGAAGTAGACTTTCAGACCTTGAAGACAGTATTGCTGCTAATGATCACAAAAGGAAGGATCTCTTTAAAATAACAAGGAACCAGGAAATAACAATTCAACAGCTGCAAGATGATGCAAATAAAAACAATGTAAGATTAATAGGTGTAAATGAAACAGCAGGAGTCAACACAAATGACAAAAAGACTATTTGCAGAATAGCAGAAAATATCCCACACATGGAAAAAGAATGTGTTACATATAAGTGAGGCATATAGAACTCCCATGAGCTATAAACCAAAATAAATCTACACACAGATATATAATAATCAGAATCCCAGAAATTCAGCAGAAGACCAGAATATTAAAAGCTGTTAGAGAAAAGAAACATCACCTGTAAAGGAAAGTACATCAGAATCACAGCAGATACCTCAACACAAACCATCAGATCATGAACAGCTTGGAGTGCAGTTTCTTAGGTCCTGAAGGAAAACAACTTCCAACACAGACTGATGTATCTTGCAAAACTATCATTGAAAATTAATGGAGAAATAAAATATTTCCTCAGCAGAGAAGAACTGAAGAAATTCATGAGTGCAAAACCAATCCTACAAAGAGTACTAAAAGATATTTTAGAAAGAGATAAAAATGACCACAAGTTCAAGAACCACAATAGGAAGGAGCAACAATTACACAGAGGGAAAAAGTAGGGAGCCAAGAGCAGGAAATTAACATGACAAAGACAAGCCACTATGTATCAGTTATAGTGATTCATGTAAATGGTTTCAATTCACCATGCAAAAGAAGCATACTGAAAGAGTAGATAAAGAAACAAAATCCAACACTATGCTGTATAAAAGAAACACATTTAAATGAGAAGGAAATTTGTAGACTGAAAGTCAAAGAATGAAAAATAATACTGCATATGCTACGAACCCAGAAAAAGGCGGGGGTAGCTATTCTGTAGACAGTGTGAACTTCAAACCAAGAACAACCAAACGAGATAAAGAAAGTCACTACATACTTGTTAGGGGCAAACTGCAAAAGGAAAAGATAACAATCATAAATATCTATGCACCAAATACAGAAGCACCAAACTATATAAGACAAAATTTAACAGACATGGAAAACAAATAAGCAATAACACAATCATAATAGGGGACATTAATACTCCATTATCTCAAAGAGATAGATCAGCTAGACTAGAAATCAGCACAGAAATAAGCCAAACTTGTAAACATATGGACTAAGTAGACGTTTACAGAGTGTTCCACCCAACAACATCAGACTAGACATTCTCAGCTGCACATGGGACATTCTCCAAAACAGACCATATACTAGGCCATAGAACATGCTTAAGTAAATGCAAAGGAATTGAAATTATCCCATGCATACTACTGGACCACAGTGCAATGAAACTGGAAATTAATGACAAAACAAATCACAAAAACTCCATAAACACATGGAAATTTAACTAAGACCCTCTTGAACAACCAATGGGTCACAGATGAAATTAAACAATATTTACAATTAAATGAAAATGCATATACAAATGACAGGAACCTGTGGTATACAATGAAAGCAGTCCTCCAAGGGAAGTTTATAGTAGTGAATTCTCACATCAGGAAAACAGAGTAAGTGCAAGTAAACAATCTTATGCTGCACCTCAAGCTTCTAGCATAAGAGCAAGTCAAATCCAAAGCCCAAAGAAAGCAAAAAATTGGGAGCAGAAAAGATTAGAGCAGAAATTAATGCTGTAGAGACTAAGAAAACAGTACAAAGAATTAATGAATTGAAGAGTTGATTTTTTGAAAGAATAAATCAAATTGATAAAACTCTAGCCAACATTATCGAAGGAAAAAAAACCCCACAAATTCATGCAATAAAGAATGAAAAGGATAAAATCACTACTAATCCTGTAGATATTTGGAAGATCATTAATACCTACTTCAAAAGTCTTTACTCTCATAGGACGGAAAATACAGAGGAAAAGAACAGATTCTTAGATACATATTAATTACTAAAACTGAATCACAAAGATATAAAATCCTGAATAACTCAGTATCAACCAATGAAACTGAAAATAAAAACTTTAGCAACAAAGAAAATTTCAGATACTGATGGATTCACAGCTGAATTCTACAAGAAATTTAGAGAAGATTTAATGCTAACTCTTCTCAAACTCTTTAATGAAATTGAAAGGGAAGGAATTCTCCCTAACTCATTCCTGGAGGCAAGTATTTTCCTGATACTAAAACCAGAGAAAGACTCAACCAAGAAAGAGAACTACAGGCCAAAATCTGCAACAAAACACTACCAAACAGAATGCAGCATATGACAAGAAGATTACACATCACAACCAAGTCAGATTTATCCCAGGAATGCAGGAATGGTTCAATGTACACAAATAAATTAACATAAAACACCATATCAATACAGCCAAAAACAAAAATCACATGATCATTTCAAGAGATGCAGAAAAACCTTTTAATAAAATCCAACACTCATTCATAAAAAAAAATCCTAAAGAAAATAGGAATAGATGGTCTTTACCTCACTCTGATAAAAGCCATCTACGACAAACCAACAGTCAACCCAGCACTAGCTACTCAAAAAATGAAAGCTGTAACTTTAAAATCAGGAACAAGACAAGGATGTCCACTGTCACCACTCTGATAAAAGCCATCTATGACAAATCAACATCATACTAAGTGGACAAAAACTGAAAACTTTCACTTTAAAAGCAGGAACCAGAGAAATATGTCCACTGTCACCACTCCTATTCAATATAGTTCTGGAAATATTAGCCAGAGCAATTAGACAAGAGAGAGAAATAAAAGGAATAAGAATGGGAAAGGAAGAAGTGAAATTATCATTATTCACAGATGACATGATACTCTACAAAGATCCAAACAACTGCACCAAAAGGCTTATAGATTTAATAACCAAATTCAGTAGCATAACCAGTACAAAGTCAACACTCAAAAATCAATAGCATTCGTGTACACAAACAACAAATACACTGAGAGAGAAATTAGTGAAGCCACACCTTTCATAATAGCATCTAAAAAATGAAATACTTAGGAATCAGTCTACCAAAGGAAGAAAAGAGCTCTACAGTAAAAATTACAGAACTCTGAAAAATGAGATCAAAGAGGATTTCAGAAAGTGGATAGACATTCCTTGCTCATGGATAGGAAGAACCAACATTGTGAAAATGGCCCTATTCCCAAAGTTGTACAGATTTAATGCAACCCTAATTAAAATACCATTAGGATATCACACAGATCTAGAGACAACATTTCTAAAATTCATCTGGAACCAGAAGAGTCCTAGAATAGCAAAAGCAATCCTGGGCAACAAAGGAAAGCAGGGGTATCACAATCCCTGACTTAAAATTATACTACAAAGCCACTGTGATAAAATCAGCATGTTACTGGCAATAACACGGACCTTCACAAAATCCTGTATCCATTCATGATTTTTTA
The DNA here is from genome assembly GCA_004027595.1 of Dinomys branickii. Lineage (NCBI taxonomy): Eukaryota > Metazoa > Chordata > Mammalia > Rodentia > Dinomyidae > Dinomys > Dinomys branickii. The sequence goes on along the minus strand of PVLD010003747.1, from coordinate 60,737 downwards.
AAAGCACCCTGAAGAAAATGGATAGAAGAGGACTTTAACTCAATCTGATAAAAGCCATTCACGACAAACCTATTGTCAACATCATATAAAACAGGGAACAAGCCAATGATGCCCACTGTGATAGCTAACTATGTCAAATGGAGTAAGAATCACTCAACTAAACTGGATGCGGCTGAAAAGGATTTACTGAAGACAGAAAACATCCTGGCTGTGAGTGGGACCAATCAATAGGCTTGCTACCTGAATGGAATAAAAGGGAAATGAAGAAGAAAACCTGACCTCTGTTTCGTCAAAGGAGCTCTAGTCATTACCTTCACCTTGGATATTGTCCCATGACTTCCGGTGCAGACTCTTCAGTCTCCTGATAAGGACTCCACAGGACATAACAGTGATCTCCAGACCTTCAACTGGATCCTTTTGATCTTCACCACGCAGACAGCCCTTTTGCACTCTTCCAAACCTGACTCTGTGGGTGACCACTGTAAGTCTATCTTTTGAATCCTTATACATTTATATATCTTGCATAAAATCTATTTCTCTAGTAAGAACTGAATGATACATTCACTATTACCACTCCCATTCAATATAGTCCTTGAAACATAGCCAGAGTAATCAGGCAAGAGAAATAAAATGGATATGTATAGGAAAGGAGGAAGCTACACCATCATTATTCACAGATTACAAGATCATCCTCTACATAGAAAAGCCAAAAAAAAAAAAATCCCATCAGAAAACCCCTTGAATAATAACCAAATTCAGCAAGGTTGCAGAATACAAAATCAACACACAAAATCAATAGCATTCCTGTGTACCAATAATGAACCCACTGAGAAAGAATTAGAAAAACAATGCCATTCACAATAGCCTCAAGAAAAATTAAATATTTAATGCTCTATAGTGAAAACTATAGTAATCTGGAAAAGGAGAACAAAGAGGATATCAAAAAATGGAAAGAGATTCCCATGGAAGACCACCGTGTCACCCTCCCCCAGAACCAAGTGTGAGTGCACTTGTGAGCAGTGCAGGCTGTACAGAGGTGACTTCCCTAAATTGGCCTTCAGTTTAATTAGTGAGTCTGGCCGAGGCTGTGTACATATCTTCATGAAAGCAAGTAGCTGATGGCAGACTAGCCTTGTTTATCATCAGTGGTCATGGATGAATTCAGTTAGGTGAGCTGTGATACCATGGGGTTAAGATAGAAGATAATATCTCTGCTGAGTCTTGCATGACTCCAGAGGAAAATTCCTTCCCAGAATTGGCTACAAAGCAGGTTACTCGTTAACCATAACCTAAATCTGGTTGTTCCTGTTCTTTTTGCAAGAATGCTTTGTTCCCTCTCTTATAAGCCTTGCCTGCCCAGCCACTTACCTGGTGCATCCAGCTGCCGTCCTCCTTTGTAAGAGTGTGATCGATAAGTACACAGGTTCTGGCTGCCTCATGGCCTTTTGTTCCCCCACAAACGACTGGTCATCCCAGACCCCTGCTATACCCCCACGTTGTCTCTTGCTCTTTCTTCCCAGGTGCAGCATAACAGCCGGCAGGAGATTGGAGTCCACTGCAGGGGTCCCCAACATATCCCTTTTTCCTGATAGGCAGAATGAGTACTGTCAACATTGCCATACTACCAAAACTGATACACAGATTTAACACAACCCCAATCAAAATATCAATACATTTCTCATAGAACTAAAAAAAATCCTAAAACGTATGGAACAAGAGATCCAAAATAGCAAAAGCAACGCTGGAGAGCAAAAGCAAAGCAAGAGGCATCACAATCCCAGACTTTAAGTTGTATTACAAAGCTATAGTGACAAAAACAGGATGATAATGGAACAAAAATAGACATGTGAATCAATGGAACAGAACAGAGGATGCTGAAATATCCCCAGATACTTATAGTCATCTGATCTTTGACAGAGAGGCCAAGAACTTATCCTGAATGATAGATACCCTCTTTAAATAAGGTACTGGTAAAACTGGTTACATGTATGTATAAGATCAAATCTAGGCTCATATCTATCACCATGCACCAAAATAAAATCAAAATGGATCAAATACCTAAATATTAAAACAGAAACCATCTGTGGGAAGACAAAAGAGATAAAACTTTTAAAGACATACATAAGGTATTTCAAAAATAAACACCCAATTATATAAGAAATAACATCAAGAATCAACAAATATAATTATATCAAACTTAGAAGCTTCTGCACAGCAAAGGAACCAATTGAGTGAATAGACAACGTACTGAGTGGGAAGAAACTTTTTGCCTGTTTCTCCCCTGATAGAGAACTCATATCTAGAATATGAAAAGAACTAAAAAAAAGGCTTCCAAAATAAAAGACCCAATCAAAAAAGGACAATTGAAAAGAATAGACACTTCTCAGAAGGAATACAAATGACCAAAACTATATGAAAATGTTCAAACTCACTGGCCATTGGAGAAATACAAATTAAAATAACACTGAGATTCTATCTTACTCCAGCAAAAAAGACTATCATCAAAAAAGCAAATAATAACAAATCTTGGCAAGGCTTCAGGGAAAAGCAGCCCTTCTACATTGTTGGGAACATAAATTAGTACAACTATTATGCAAATCAGAAAACAGATTCCTCAAAAAATTGCCCCAGCTCTTTCCCTTTTAGCTATCTTTCCCAAAAAGTTAAAAACATCATATTACAGTGACACATGCATACCCATGTTTATAACAGCACAACTCAAAACAGCTAAATCTTAGAAGCTGCCTATATGCCAATCAACAGATAAGTGGGTAAAGAAAATGTAGTATTTATTCACAATGGAGTACCACTCTGCTATAAAGAAGGATAAACTTGAGTCATTTGTAGGAAAATAGAGGTAACTTGAGACCATAATGCTAAGTGAAATCACATGTTTAAATAATCCATGGCTTCTTTTGTATGCGAAACTCAATTTATAAATAATTTAAGGAGCAAAATAAAGATACAGGAAACAGAGAGATAGATCTTTTGCAAGTGAAAAAGGGGTCTAGAAATGGAGAGAGAAGGAAGAGAGGGAGGAAAGGGAAAATCCAAAGAAGATGTGTTATGCACATGTACCAGCTCCCCATGATGGATGTAATCACTACATACAGCAAACAAATACTAATAAAAGAAGAAAAGACTGCTTTAGTTATTTTTCACTTTGTATTACATTCTTAATTGTTTCCCTATTTCTCAGTCTGTCTCCATCTAATCTTTTCTTTACACTGTTTCCAAATTTAATCCATGCACATATTCACATCTCTGTCCCGGCTAACATCTTGGGGTCCTTCTTCGTTTCCTCCATAAAAATACCTCAGACATTTGGGTTGTCAAGATCTCTGCTTGCCATTCTCACTTTTCACTATTCTTCCACACACAATTCTTCAATGTGATTCACACAAGAGGCCCACTCTAAACTTTTTCCCCTCAACTAACACCTCATTATTTTCCAAAACAACAGTCAGATCTCTGTCTTTGCAGAGAATGTTCTGACTGGCCTCAGTGCATGTAGTAACACTAATACTGCTACTCGGTTTACTTTCCTACCCCCTAACTAGATGAAAAGTTGGATGAAAGATGGGCCTTCCTTTTCATTACCTGTGTTCCCACAGGTTCCACAATGGCTACTATGTAATAGATTCTCCATAAATTTTTGCTAAACAAAGGAATGAAAAAATGCTTAAATAATATAAGTTGCTATAGTATACAATGGCACGTGGTGGGAACCTCTTTCCTAATCAGCATTTTATCGTTTCTTTCCATCACCTAATGAACTTCCAAAAAATTTTTTCCAGGGTCTTCCATGGCCCTGAATTGTTCATCCTTAAAACAAGTTTGTTACTCTTGGTTCTTTATATCTCTCAGTATCCATTAGTAATCTGTTCCGGGACCTCTAAGGTATCAAAATCCAATCATGCTCAGAATCCTTATAACACCGTGATATTCATGTATAACCTATGCACATCTTCCTGTGTACTTTCAAGCATCTCTAGATTGTTTGTAGTATCTGATAAGACGTAAATGCCATATAAGTAGCTGTTGTGTCTTTTTTTTTTTAGAATAAACACCTTTATTACGTGAGATAAGCCAGGAGCGAAGGTTTATTTGCCTTTCCAGGCCTTGATTTTCCTTAGATAGAACTCCATGTGTTATTTTTTTACAGAAAGAAAAAAATAACAATACAGTATTTCAAAACAAGACGATAGAAAATTAAGTGGTTATTTAATTGAATGTTGTTGTGTTATTTAAAGAATAAAAAGAAAAACTATTTGTACATATCCTGTACAAATAATTTTTCCAAATATTTTCAATTCACACTTAGTTGAATTCCTGGCTATGGCACCTGCAGATTGTACAGTGATCTGAAAATCTTTGAACAGTTTAGGAAACAAAGAGAAACCAATGTACCCACAGCATGCCATGAAATTTGCAGATTAATAATAATAGTAGGAACAACCACTCACATTTTCTATATATGCAAGAGTTCCCTGTGAATAGCTACCCTCACTTTTCAGTTAGACGTAAATGAACCTACACAGTCAGAATGTAAAGAAAAAAAAGCCTCATCTATTTTAAAAGAGGCATAATAAGAAAAAAGTTCAATGAAAATACAAAACTATGATTTACATATTAATATGAAATAAATGTGTCCTCTCAAAAGAAATGCAGATCCATGAGAAGTAAAGTAATATGAAGACTGGAATCAAAGGCTACAGGTATCTTAAAAATCCTGCCACATGTACAACCCATCTTTCTGATTAGAAAATTAACTGCAACAGTGAGAACCACTAAGCTTTTTCTTGGCTATTGGAGAGTGAGAAATGAGAGAGTGGTAGACTGGTCAACTTGAGAAATCTCGTAAGAATCTACCTCATAATGAATACTGTCATTTCGATGTGTGCTTCAATGAAATAGGAAGTGGGCTGAAATTAATTGAAATAGTTTATTTGACATGATCAAGATAATTTGGAGTGGAAGAAACATCTTATTAATATAAAGAAGTGGTAACAAATCCAAATACAGCTCAACATTAACAATAATGCAATAGTTTTTTCTAAATTGCTTTGCAACATTATGCCACCTGAGGGCACCAAAGCATTAAAAATCTTTTCATATTTTCTGCTAAAATAAGTTCTTCAAATTCTTTCAGTGAACATTTTTTGAACATTGTTATACATTTTATAGACAAGGAGCTATAATAAGGATACAAAGATAAATGAAATAGGATTACTGATCTTGGACAGTGAGCTTGAGTTCCAGGTAAGGGTGGTTTTAGAGCTACAGAAAATGTTACAGGGATTTTCTGGGTTGTGTTCGTTTGTTTGATTGCTTGTTTGCTGAGATACTGAGGATCAGACTCTACCATTGAGCTGCAACCCAGCCCAAATTTCATGTTTCAAACTACTACTGGCCTTAGGTCTAAGCAGGTTGAATCTATCCTTACTAGTGGTTCTGTAAGTATAGCCCAGACCCCTGGGAGTCCCACATTTAGCTCTGTCTACAAGTAGGGAATCAAGAAAGCTGACAGCATAGCTCAGTGTACGTTCAAAGGTCTGAGAATCAGGAAAACCAATGGCATAATTCTTAGTCCAAGGCTGAGAAACTGCGAGAACTTGGAGTTCTAATGCTCAAGCATAGGATAAGTGTCCTAGCTCTGAAATGGAAATATTTCAATTTTCTTCTGCCATTTTTGTTATTTCCAGGCCCCCACCTAATTGGATGGCACCCACTCACAACGGGTGAGGAGGGACATTTCTTCACTCCACAGACTGAAATGCCAGTCTCTTCTGGACACACCTAACAGACACACCCAGAAATAATGCTTTACCTCTCTCTAGGTATCTTTTACACCAGTCAAGTTGACACCTAAAACTAAACATCATAATAACTTTCTTCATACTCTCATTAAGAGGTTTGGGCAGTTCATTTGGAGTACAATTCCTCTCTTCCATGAGTTAGAAAATACTTTGATGGCAGTTTTATGCCTTTCAATATCTTTAGATGTCAATGTACAACTAGGGATTGAGAAAAACAGGTACTTAATATCAATGAGGGAAATGTCAGTTTTAGTGAAAGATGTTCTATTTAAAACACTAAAAACATTAATTTTATTACATTTCAAAGCTTTGATATTCTAGTTTATGAAATACGACATCCACTTATGCCTAAATATTCTGTATTACTCAGACTTGGCTATTTTCAAAGCATGAGGCAAATAAATTATACCAGTATATCTACAGTAACAGCTCATACCACCTATGACTTTTTAATGAGTCAAAACAAAAAATGACAATTTTTAAAGTAGGAGTTCATAAATTTCATACATCCTCACAAAACAAAGAAATGTGCTCTTCTTTACCACACTGAAACTAGACCATCCACATGACGATTGCAGCCTTTTAAGTAGTCACATTACTCAGTTCTGAACTTATGGTGAACTCAGCATAGCATCAGTCCATGAATGATTCTGGTGATGCTGCCATTAGCTGGAACACTTTTGGTACTATTCTTTTAGATGTCCTCTGAAGTCAAGACATATTTTGAATGTCTTTGATAGTGGCATTCCTTGGCCTTACGAGACCCTGCTTAACAAGTTGTAGAATTCTTTCTCTCACTGTGCCATACACCACAGAAGAGTGCACAAAACATATGTACTTCATTTAGGCAAGCTTTAAATATATTATACTGTTTGCTTTAAATTTTACTTTTAGAAATACCAAAATTTCTCTTCGAAGAGAAGTACTTGGAGTTTTTGGAAACAAGCATATTTTTCGGGATTGAGACTATGTCTAGCTACACAGAAAGTCTATGACATATTTCACCTGGATTTAGCTATATATATAAAAAGATACAGATATGTAGATAAAATAGAGGATGTTTCTTGAGGCAGAGCCACATTTTTATATCCTGGTTTCTCTCGTTCATTAGCACTAAACTTTTTCTGTGGTAACTGGTCAATAATTATCTTTTATTTTTAGATATGAGTTACTTTAAACAGGGAAGAGAAAATGAGCTTATATACTGAAAGAGAGAAAAATTGCTGGTCTGGCCACGGAGCGCTGGGTCAGGACTGAGGTGACAAGAGTAAGAGGAGTCATTGTCTCCGCCACACGTAGCCAGGTTTGAAGTTAGGTGATCCCACTTTAGGTGCCGTGACACTCCTGTCCCTGCTCTACCCACAGAGTCCAGTACAAATGTGGTGCTGAGGGACTTTACTCAGGATAATGTAGTGACAATGAGGCTGTGTGCCTCTCCTGGGAGGAATGGGGTTTTCTTGATGAGGCTGACACCTGTACCCCAATGTGGTCCTAGAGAACTTCGCACTTAGGTCTTCACTGTCAGTGGCCTGGAATGAATACTGAGGAGGAACATTTTGAGCATGTATCTGTAGAATAGTACAAACCAGGACTCCAAAGCCAGATCCACTAACCCAGAATAACCCAGAAGGCTTATCTTTGTGAACTGTGTGTTCCTATCAGGGAAAATATTTCCTATCTGGCTGAACACTAAGGAACACATAGGTCACAAAGTGTGCAAAAGTGGGGCATTGAGAAATGTCTGTTTCAGTGCAAACCTAACACCAGAAGTACAGTGGAGAAAAACCCCACAGTAGAGATGTGAAAAGAGGATCCTTTGTGATGAGCTGCAGAATTTGTGCATAAGGGATGCCCTTCCTCTGCAGAGAGCTTGGGACAGACTTCCCACAAACTGTAGGTCTTTCTCAGCACCAGACCTCTCCAAAGGGATGGAGCCACACAGAAACACTAAGTGTGAGGCGGCCTTTTGGAATGAAAGTCACCAATGTGGTGAGTGCAGGAAAGTCTTCTACCACAAATGTACACTTGTACAGCACTAGAGAATCCACACTGGAAAAAGGGCTATGATTTTAACAGGTATGTGGACACATTCAGCCTCAAGCACACATCTGTTTAGCAAGACACAGTCCACTTGGAGTGCAGTGAATGTGGTATGACATACAGGTTCAAATATAAACTTGTTCGGCCCTAACCTATTCACACTGGAGAAAAGCCTCATGAGTATACCAAATGTGGGAAGGCTTTTAGGTTGTAAATCCAAACTTGCTGAAGCGTGAGGTGTAGCCCAGTTACAATGCTGTTCTTCCATAATTAACACACAGGAGGGCCTGGAGTCAGTCCCTAGCACCAGAACAACAAAGCATCAGAAAAAACTGTTCCAGAAAATTCACACTGGAGCAAGACCTTATGAGTGCGGCAAATGTGATTCTTTACACCAAGCTCCAGCCTTGTTTGACAGCAGAGTTCACACAAGAACAAGGCCCTGCGAATACAGTGCATGTGGGAGATGCTTTTGTTCCAACTGCAGGGACAACTTTACACCTGATACGGCCTCGAGCCAGTTCAGTTATGAGTCTACTCTGAGGGCTACAGATTAATTCAGTGAATGTGTGACACTGGTATGAATACCTTTAGCCAAACCTCTGTTTTTATTCACTACAAATTCCACACAAGATAATGGCCTTAGGCCTTCAACGAGTGTTTTGTTTCTACTCAGTGTTAATAACACTACGAAGCCTTTGGGACAAGGCTGAAATTGATCCCATACACCTGAACACAAACCAGGAGTTGCACGTATGTGGGAAGCTTGCAGGACCTGCACTTTAAATTTTCACCTGACCACATCAGGATCTTTGCCTGAATTAGACCACTGCTAGATTCATTGGCAGAAAGAAAACTTTTACCGCCTGGTAGTTCTACAAAATGTTTGGAGGAGACAAGTGTGTCTGTCCCACACACTGAAGAATATCATGGTCTGATCTGTTAATGTTTTCCATTCCCCTTTTTGTGACAAGTTCAGGCATGAACCTGACTGGTTTTGGCCCAGAGGACCTACTCTGGGTATACTGCTGGTAGCTTACAAAATTTCACCTTCTTGATGGCACTATTGGCCTTCTGTAAGTTGTGGGCCTGGGAAATGTCTCCTTCCCATTGTTAAGACATGTGCAGTAATACAGATCTTGTTTAAGTACAAAAATAGAAATTTAAACCTTACTAGAGCCTATCAGTGAAGTCTTTCTGTGATAGGATACTATTGATGAACTGCCTTGGGCAAATTCTAATACAGGCTAGATACTTGTTCAACCTTTCTTCCATTCCAGCACATCAAGAAAAATTTTCCTTTCACTGTGACAATAACATACCCTGTCTAAATGACTCCACCTGAAGTCACGTTTGAAAGATGAATTCACAAATTTTCCTTCTGGCCTTACCTTTCAGCTTTAAGCAATCATAATATAGATCTTGTTTTAAAAGTTTAAATATAAACAGAATAAGTCTGACATTCCAAGTTCCCACTGCACACAACATGAAGTCAGCTCTGTCAAAGTGATAAAGATGTTTTATGACCCGGCTCTTGCTGCCTCACCAGCATCCTCTCCCTTTTTCTTGTACCTATACCGAACTCCATTCCTCATAGAAAACCCAACTATAACATCCTCTAGAAAGCTTTCCTTGAGTCGAAGCTGTCATGAATTTCAGCACAGAATTCTTTGCAACCTTTACCACAAGGCCTGACTGAGCAGGCCTTCATTTTACTGACTTAAATTTGCAAAGTTACAGTTATAAGGAATACTACCAAAGAAGTCACTGAGCTACATCCTTAACCCTTTTAAAATTAAGACAGTCTATTGACTTATGTCACTGAATGGTAAGGAATAGTTGATAACTGATTGTTTGATCAATCTTGTATGTCTGTATGTGTTCTCTGAAGCATACATTTTGAAGATATCAATATGAAATGCAGCAACTATTGTTGGTTTTCTGCTTTGTCTATAATTATGATTTTAAGTTTATTGAGCTACTTTGTGTCTCTTTGTTAATGCTTTTCATTTATTTTTCTTTTCTATTTCTTTTTCTGTTGTAGTTGATGGAGTTCTTTTTGCTTTCACACTATAAAAAGAAGTTGTACTACTGACTTAGGTCACTTTATTGTAAGGAATAGTTGATGATTAACTGTCTGATCAATTTTGCATGTCTAGACCTATTTTCCTGAATATACACTTAGAAGTTAACAATATGTAATGCAACCACCATTGTTGATTCCCTGTCACCTTATCTGTAACTCAGATTCGATTGTACTATTCTTATGCTACTTTGTGTCTGTTTGTTAATATCTTTTTGTTTTTTTATACTTTTAAAATAAAAAAATTTTTTAAAAAATTAAGACAGTGTCTCACAAAGTCCCAGAACTTCCCGGGCTGGCTTAAATTCACAATCCTCCTGACTCAGCCACCCTAAGATTACAGGCCACCATGCAAGGCTTTTGTCACTGAGCATAACTGAAAAACTAGTGGAGGCTACTTCTACACCTCTTCATCCTGGGATCAGACCCCCTTTCATTTAGGTTGAGAACAGACTATTTGAGCTTTGGCACCCATGACAATGTTTAGCGCTGCCTTTGTTAGGTCTGATAGGATTCAGCCCTTTGTACAACTTGTGTTTCTATGGATTTAGGTTCCAGGTGCTCTCTCTGTAGCAGCTTAACTGAGGAAGGTCATTCTCCATGCCCTTCCTGGACTGCAGATCTAACACACTGAGCTCATTTTTTTCTCTCATCACACATCTTTCATCTTGTGCTACCCTCCTCACTATGCCTGGTTCCAATAAGCTACATCTTGTGGCAGAAATGAGCTTCATCACCTACAGCTTTCTGCAGCATCTGTCCAACTCCACACACAATAGCTAAAATCCTAGAAACCCAGTACTTTGTAAAAGCAACTTCCAAAGCCAAATGTTGAATCATTTGTTTCAAAATTGTCTCACTTTCTGTGGCTGGTAAGGAGATGCTCCTGGTACTGCCTCAGCCATGTTCAGAACAAAACCAGGCATACTGCCATTGCTGTATAAGAATTACCACTCTCAGAAACAGGTAGGGTCTGTCACCATCTTCATGTTTCACCAATTTCCTCATTTTACTAGAAAAATCTCTATATTGCATTTCTTTCCTTGTCATTGAGGATACATCTTACCTTCTGTGGTATGTAACTTTTACATACAGGACAAACATTTTCTTAGAAGTGTCCTGTAGAACTAAAAAATGACACACATAAGTGTGTAAAGATCAAATACCACAACCCAACACTCATGCTGGTTTAAGTCCTAGGTTTTGAGACTTAAACACAAAGACCAGCAAACTGCTGCTCCCAGTTTCACTGGAGTGAACTCCATTTGCTCATCTGTAGCTGCTATGGTGAAATGGCACACTGAGATCAAACACCTAATTTAGAAAATCATCTCCAAAAAACGAAATTGCACACATATTAATAGCTGGCATGGGGCCTCTGATAACAGAATTCACTTCTCAATACCCATGTTTTAGAAATTCTGTCAAATAACTCACTTTACTACTAAAGTCACCAAAATAATTTTTAAAAAGCTAAACAATGTCAGAACAGTAAATCCAGATTTAAAAGAAAAAATAGTGACAATGAAATACCACTCCTAAAGGGTATGGCAAAAAAATAAAATGCCTTCTAACCTGACCAAGTCAACTTCTTATAAAGTAACTGCAACGACTTATTACAGCATTCCTACTAAGGAGAAATTTCACTGGATTAATCAAATTTCTATTTTCCCCCTTTCTAGCAATTAAAGAAACATATTAAAAATTTTAAGGCTATGGAAGGAAAGTATATTCAAAAACAAACTACCAATGAGTTTAACTTAGGGTACCTAGTGCCCATTAACAATGGGCAACTGAAACGAATCACACCGCGTCATCCCCTTCATGATTCCTCAGCCCATCATCTTTGTTCATCTTCAGCGTTCCATACAATTATGAAGAACCTTAAAGTGAATGTAGAAAGTAAAAAACAAAAACTACTTTATTGTAGTGCTTATTGCCACAAGATGCACCATGAGATGTTCCTGAGGCTATTCTGTCAAAAGTATGGAGCATCCTTGTAATTCACAAAAATATGACAGCATTTACATTCGAGTCACATTTCAGAACACTGGTAACTCTTGAATTTAAAAGATAAACTCAAGCTCAGTTCATAATTGAGCATAAAGACAAATGACGTAGAAAATGAGACAGGTCACGTTTTAATTCCCGATGAGAATTCAGATTGTCTCACATCATTTAGAACCATTTAGAATAGTACCTGCCTATTTATGTAATTTTAAAAATAGATACAGTACAAGCCAATGGGGCTTCTACTTAACGTAGTGTTAATAGTAGTGAAATAACCCCTGAAATTTTTGAAGCACCTACCATAAGCCACAATTCATACATTGTTTTTCTTTTTATCCTCACTATGGAAAAATTTCTAGAGGAACCAAGTATCAGGAATAAGGTTGCAACTAGTTAAGGGGCAAAGCCAGCTTTCAAACCAGGCGTAACTAGGTCAACTTACTGTATGTCAATACATTAGAATAACCAGGGGGATTCTTAAATACCCTACATGCCACACCCAATCTGATAATCTCTGCCACGAGTGACAAGGCCATTACTACTTTTAAGCTCACTTGTAACAATGTATGGATAAGTGTGGGAGCCACTACATGCGCTCCTGTATATCACAATATTCGATGTAGCAGTGTCCAACATCTAAAGATCTGATACAATTATAACTTCAATCATTGTGCCAGACTGCTTCTACAAAATACCCTAGTGGGTAGATGGACTGAATTTAAGTAACAAGTGATTAACTTGCACACGCTATCTCATATTTACTAGAAAATGTTTTCAATCAGGTAATTACTGAATCACACATTCCCAAGTCCCAAACTACAAAACATATATATATAATTTGTACCAGGAATTGAACTCAAGACATGCACTTGTCAGGCAGGTGCTTGTGCCGCTGAGCTATATCCCCAGCCCCAAAGTTTATATTAAAATAATCACAGCTCAGCCGGATGTGGTGGCACATGCCTGTAATCCCAGCACTTAGGAGGCTGAGGAAGGAGGATCATCGGGAGTCCAAGACCAGCCTGGGATACAGCAAGCTCAAAGCCAGCCTGAACTGCATAGCAAGACCTGTCTCAAAGAAAAAAAAAAAGAAGACACACACAAAATCACAGCTCATGGCTCATGGGAGGGGAAAGAGCATAGTACAAAGAATTCAGATGTATTATGTACATGTACCAACTCCCCACAATAATCATCATATACAATCACATTCTAATAAAATCTTCGAGATAAAAAATAATCACTTGGAGCTCTCCTTGGAATCCTATCATTACTGTGAAATCCCAGTATCCAGCCTGGCCTAAAGAAAGGCAGTAACATTAAGCAGCGCTGTACCACTGTTAAGGCTTTAGGAATTTTGCTACTGTCTAAAATGTACACTGCCTATCTTCTCAGTGGTCAAGAAACCAATGTAACCTCAGGTAACAACACATACTGAAGTTATCACAATAGCTGGTTAAAAGACAGTGTTTGGAAGTTGTAGTAACACATTCCTTATTGTGTAAACCAAATTACAAATATTACTTTACAGAAAATTTTCACAAGGATGTACCTTTTCTAGTTACTCAAGTTCTAATAAAATTGTATCTTATTATAAAGTGTGTAGGGTATTATGGGACATGCAAGTAAAATCGATGTCAGGTTAATTTGGGGGGGTCAAAAACAGGTCACATATTCCAAAATTGAAAATGAGTGTTTCTACAACTGTATTCTAATAGCAGTAAATATAAACTTTAGTGACTGTATTTGCTTAGGAAATAAAAACATTAACAAAAAGGACTGAAAGTATTCAATATACTGAACCCTTATTACTGCAAATCAATACATTCAAGCTAATCCTTAAAATCTAACAACTTTTTAAAATGCTACTTTAAATCATTACCATAAAATTTTGTTACTAATTTGTACAAAAATAATTGGGGAAATAGTAGTGAGAGGGAGGGATTTACAAAGGAGCATGAAGCCAGGTGTAGTGGTGCATGCCTATAACCCCAGCCCTAAGGAGCTGAAGCAAGAGGATTACCATAGCTGGCTACATAGAGAGTTCAAGGCCTGCCCAAACTACCTAGTGTGACCCTGTCTTACAAACAACAACAACAACAACAACAACAACAAAGACAAAGTATGAGCAAATTCTGAAGAATATAAATTCACTACCTTGGCTATGGTGATTTTATGGATCAAACAATTTTATGCTGTACATGTGTTTTCTAATGTCATTTTATACCTCAATAGAGTGGTTACAAATTTTGCTGCAGAGTTTGATAGAAAGTACTTTGTGTCTTTGAGTTCAATTTCATACTAAAGTGATACCAAGGTATCACTGTACATGTACAATTTAACTAGTTTCTGCACTTGTGGGCCACCTATCCAACAATCTAGTCCAAAGTCTTAATCAGTGGTCCATTATTTAAATAGCAAGTAAAGCTATGCTAATTTTAAACACTCTCTTAAAATATCTGTATATAACCAAACTTGTTAATGCCAACACTTAACAAATGCAATTCTACCACTGTAGTTTACACTTACATAAGTAAACTAGTAAACAAATCTGTATCACACAATGCACGAAATACAACAGTTAACTACAGGGTAATGGAATTAAAGCAGACAGAACTGATGATGAGATAGCAAAAGACAATTTTTAAAAATCTCAAACTAGAAAACTCAGTAAGATAGGTTGTAAATAAATGTTTTTCAGGTCTCTTTTAATTGTTTTAGCAAAACACGTTTGTGTCTAGGAATGTTTCAATCAGCCAATTAATCAAATAGAGCAATGGAGAACTCCCAAGACATGCAATGTGTGATGCTGGCAATTTTGTCAAACGACAAAATTGGCTTCAGGTCAGTAGTAGTGCACCTACAGCATGCCACAGGGTGCTGTGTGTATCACTGAAAGCTCTAAAAGGCTCAACATCACTGCTTTAGGTTCATTTAACTCTAGCTAATTATAGAGTGGATTGTAGCAAATTAATTTACAATAACAGCTTATTTTAAGAGTTAAGATGTACTTAATACGTTTTGTTACTAATTTATCCTCAAAAGTTTAAAGGGGTGCAAGTATGTTGTCTCTGTAATTTCATCATCACCAGTCTCAGTGAGAGCAGCAACACCAAAAACAAAAACACAGCTTGTGGTGAAAGCTGGGGAGTCTGGGCAGGGTATTGATGTTGAAAGAGAAAAACTACTGCAGTCTGCTAAGAAATACAATTTAAAAAACATCCAACCAGCTCTATTAGATTACATCAATCTAACATAAAACCCCAAACATACCTGCTCCAAATTCATGCTCTTCATAATTAGGGTACATTTATACGTAAGGCTAGGGAAGGGGGAAGCTAAAAGCAAATGGAGATAAACAAAGCCAGAAAAATAGAAACACAGATACAAAGCTAAAGCACTCTTCCAGTCAGCAGTGAGTGATACAACCCTAAAATTAATGACCAAATGAAAATGGTCAAAATTAATTCTTTGCGCTCTGCACAGACTACGCTTGCTTCTACCTCATAAAGTAACCATCTTTAATGAATAAAGTATAAAAAGTAACGCATGCTGTGTTTAGAAACCAGTACCTTGAAAACTACAGAGAACAACAATATTCTGAAAATCCAGTTTATTTTCCATGTTGTGGACAGATTCAGTCAGTGTGATCAGTTTTTCTGCATATGTAATAATTTATCAAAATAAGTTTTCCCACAAGACTCTTTTCCATTAACTCTGAAAATCCTGATCTGACCACATTCCCAAATATTTAAAGCTCTTGAAAATCATTTAAAATTTGGAACAAAGTGTGGAAGGTCTCTCCTGTAACACTTAGTGCACTACAAGTAGCTAAAGAGGAACTTGTTTTAAAAGGTGCCTAGTACAACAGATGAGTTCAGGAAATTAATGTTTTAGTGCACTCTGCTCCAGTTTTAGCCAACATGCTACATTTTCCTTTTTGTTTTGTTTTTTGAGGAGTGGGGTGGGGAGGCGTACAGAGTGGACTTGAAGATTTCCACTGTACGAAAAAGATAAGACTCTGCAAGCAAAATTGTAAGCTGCCTTTTTTTGGTTAAGATCTGGACATTTTGAGACAGAAGCTTTGCAAAACATTACACAATTTTTTATTAAATGAGAAAGTCTCATTTGTTACATCGTCACATTGCTAGTCAGAGAAATGCTGCAGCGCTGAAGAAAGTCAATGTTGGATCAACCAAAGTCCTCATTTCTACAACATTCATTTACAAAGAAATAATGTTCAACACAGCCCAACACAATATTCTTGGTTTTCTTCATAATGAAGTCCCCCAAAAAAATCATCTTCTAATGGGGTATTTCACTACATAAATTATAGTTCTTCATTTTTACAATTCACCCCAAACTGCATGAGAGATGAATCACACTAAAATTTCTAAAGCTGTTAGGAAATCCTTCACACATCGTCGTCATCTGATGTGTCACTGCTACTCGTCTCTGTGTCGTCGTTCTCAATTGTAGGTTTAAAAGTGCTGTTTTTCCAGGGTCCAAACTTGAAGTCACAGATCAGGCCATTTTTCAAAATACCATTTTTTCTCAGACCATTCTTCTGTAACTAAAATGTTAAAAACAAACAAATAAATTTTGTCCAAAGTATTAGCCATTAATAATACTGTAACAAAAACCAAAACCACAAATACAACAAAAAAATTAAGAAACTATATCCCAAACACTAAAATATCCACAGGTTAGTCTAATATCTATTTAGATAAATACATGTAACTAATCCAATTGATCTAATATTCTCTAATTGATCTACACTTTGGGGCAGCAAACAGTATCTACCAACCAACCACTAAAAAACAATGTGAACAGTATAGTACAGCACAGATTTTTAGACACAAGTTAGATATAGTAACTTCGTCACACTTACACCAAATTTACCTTTCCAAAGTTAAACCTCTCCAAATTTTAATTTCCTTATTAGAGAACTGTAATAAAGACACCTCCACATTCTGTCTACCACAATGGTGGCAAACCTATGGCACCCATGTCACAGCCAGCTGTGTTATCACTGAAAGCTCTAAAAGTTTGCCATCACTGGCCTAGCATATAATCAGCTAACATTAAACTATAGTTATTGTTATTACAATGACCTAAGTTAACACAGCCCAAAATGTACTTTATTCACACACTGTAGAAAAAGCAGAATAAAGTATATAAAATAACAAAATCAAAGAATCTTTTGGTTAATCAGAAATTAAGATACTTAAAAAAATAATGGTCTTCTATTTCTAAATATGGGCAATCGTAACTAAAGGGTATGGTAATAAATAAAAACTGAACCAAAAGTATCACCATCAGAGGGGGAAAACTGACAGCCCAAACTAGACATAACTTAAGGATGTAAGATAAAATTATTACCCAATTAACTCTGGCCTTCTAAGTTACATGAAAAATCTAAGACTAAATATTTGGAACTGCTTATGGGCATCGTATTATAGAGGTGATTCTTTAATTACGAAGATTACAAAATAATGTGGAGCAAACTCAAATGCAAGAAGCCACTGCCACCATGGCTAATATACAAGTCTAGGGTCTTGACCTTCTCTCCTCTTTCCCCTTTAATTCTCTATTTTCCACAGCAGATTTTTTCTACATCACTTTTATTCTAGAACTCATCAATGCTACCTCATCCTTTGCTTTGCACAGTGACCTCACCATCTTTACTAGAACAAGCTAATGCACCCCAGTCTAATGTTCTGTCACCATGAGGTAGAGAAATACATCTATCTAGTTCCACTTTAAAAGGTATACCTTTCCCATTCACCAAAAGTTGTACCCTTGCCTCAGAGGATTTATCAGCCAATGCCCCCTTACCTTGCCCTCTTGAAACCAGCTGTGCAGAACTTTGACAAAATCCAAATCTAAATTTCTATGCCTTAATCTCTAAATGTGTGGACCACCTTCAAACCCTTAACAAAAAAACTTAAAGCCTTCTAAAACCAGCTTCTCCTTCCATATTGCTATTTGCAACACTATCATCAGTTCAACCACGGGAATAATTACACATTTCTTATTTTCATCAAGACCATTTTTATTATCATTTCCCTAGTTTAGGCCCTCTCCTCCTCCTCCTCTAATTATGTGATGTATTTCCAATTATCATCCTGATTCTGACAAATCACTTTCAGTGTGCAGTTTAACTGCACTTCTCTATCAACATCTATAGAGAACCTATATTTATACAGTTCCTGGCATGGCATTCAAACTCCTTCATAATCTAACTCCAGCGTTTGTTTAGTGTAAACTTTTATTATGGTTAAAGGCACAGGCTGTGAAATTAGCCAAACTTGGGCTCAAATTCCAATTCTTGTTACTTATGAACTTTATGAGCTTTAGTTTCCTCATGTATAGCAGATTAATAATAGTACCTCCTTTATCCAATGGCTTCAAAAATGCATTTCGTACAATACAGAGTGGGCATTAAGAATTCAAGCAATATTACTGACTGTGTCATTTATCACTCAAACTATAGTACTCAGGATGTGAAAATAACCACTTGCTTTTAATAGCTACACCAGAATACCAGGCAAAAAATTGAGATTCTCCTAATAAACCAGAACAACAATCTTTTTTTTTTTTTTTTTTTTTTTTTTGCGGTACTGGGGATCGAACTCAGGACCCTGCGCTTGCTAGGCAAGCGCTTATTCCACTGAGCTATATCCCCAGCCCCGAGAACAAAAATACAAAGCTATCATGACCTTTACTTAAAAGTTATCCACTTCAGTATTTTTTTCTGCCATTAGCATACAATTTATTCTTACTTTTGCCTCTACTATTCCTTGCACCAGCAATGTCACTTGACTCATCTTATCCCTCAAAACCCAATTCAAGTCCAGCTCCTTAATTACGTTTTCCCAGATCTCCACAACTGGAATTACTCTTTAGATTAATCACCAGGATATAAATTTTATAAAGAGAAAAATTTTCCCCATGATTCTAGAACAGTAACATGCACTCCAGAAACTTTTTCAAGTGGGAAGGGGAATAAGCGATGGGACCAGGGAGGGGGAAGGGAAGGGAAAAAAAAAATAAAGAAGAATGGATGGGAAAAAATGGAAACAAAGCTGTTGTAAATGGGGCAGGGGAGGATTGAAGGGTGGGGAGGAAAATGGGATAATAAGAATTAAGGTACCCTATGTACAGATAAAAATTCCCTACGATAAATGTGATCACTATGGATGACAAATATACTAAAGGTTTAAAAAAAAAAAAAGAAGAAAAATTTGTTAATAAATATGGACCTCCTTCTTCCCTGCCTCAGCTGAAACACTTGGGTTTTATCTACCTGCTCCCATCATCACATGATTTTAAAGCCAGTCATTCTGGTTAGGTAATAAATATTATGTTTTCCTTGGAAAACTACTCTTATGATAATGGTACCCGGCACATTTCTCTGGATGCTTTTCTTCATATTTAAAAAAAAAAAAAAACTCTTCAGGCCTGGGAGGAGCTCAGTGGTAGAGTACTTGGTTATTATCCACTTGTACAAAGCCCAGGTTTGATTCCCAGAACTGCAGGATAAAAATCCTACAAAAAGATTCACAAGTAAATCACCATACAATGAAATACTATTCAGTTCATCTGCATGTGTTTCAAAACCGTGAAAACAGCAGATTCAAAAGACATTCATTAGTCACATGGTTGCACTTTGAAAATATCCTAGAAAGGCTGAACTCTGGGGAAATAAAATAGTTTACCAGCTTGGGAAGGGGCTGAAGCTGGGCATGATAGACTGCATGCAAAGGAGAAAGAGAAAATCTGGAGGATGGCAGAAATGTTCTTTATTATGATCATAGTGACAAGATTATATACATTTGCTAGAACTCATGTACATTTAAGGTGAATTTTATATATAAATTCTACTATACACATGATAAAAGTCCTTTAAAATCAATCTGTAACCAACTTCACAACTATGTTATAAAAAAATAATTCACTAAGAACTTTTGAATCAAAAAAAAATGTAGAACTGGTCATGGGGATGCACAACTATAATACTAGCACTTGGGAGACTGAGGCAGGAAGATCACTGGGAGTTCAAGGCCAGCCTGAACTGCATAATCGGACTCTGTCTCCAAAAAGGGGGAGAAGGGCGATAAGAAAAGGAAATGAGGAAGTACATAATGTAGAAAACCCCATTAACCGCCCCAAACTGAAACAAACACAGCAAAGCTTAAGGAAACAAAATCCAACACACAAATCAGTTGTACTTCAAACACACAACACTAACAATGGACAATTCAAAAAGTACTAAGAAAATTCCATTTGTAGCAGCATAAAAGAAAAAAGTTTATAAGTACTGTATAAGCAATAAAGTTCACCACGGCAAAAAATGTGTACAACCAAAATCCACAAAACATTCCTGAAAAAAATAAAAGATACCAACCAACGGAAAGACTTCCCATGCTCAAACGTGGAACACACTATTACTAAGATGTCAAAACTACCCAAATGAAGATTCAATAATGCTACCTTTAAAAATCACAACAGTAAGTGTTGCAAAACAAAGAAATCCTTACAGAATCTGAAGGGACTCCAAAACAATTTTTTTGTTTTTGAAGTCCTGGGAATTGAATCCAAAGAGTACTGAGCTATACCACTAGCACTTTTTTTTACTTAGAATCTTGCTCAACTGCTCAAGCTGCCCTAGAATCTGCAATCTTTCTGCTTTGGTCTCCAGAGTAGCTGGAACTAGAGGAATGAATGCAGGAACAAGCTCCTGATTCCAGAACTTATCACAAAGCTACAATAATCAAAACAATGTAGTTCTGACACTGACCTAATCATTAAGGAAACAGAAATCAAAACCACATCCTAAACTGAGCTGCCAATTAGAAGGGTTACTATTTTTAAAAAACAGAAAATAACAATCATTAGCCCAGAAATGAAAAAACTAAGACTCATGCACATTGACAAATGTTAAAATGGCAGAGCCACTGAAACACAGTATGGAAATTACCCCCCAAATTTTTCAAGCACTATAAAATCTCAATTGTACTGCCAGATACATATTCAGAATAACTGAAAAATATCAAGAGCTTGCACACTGTTTGCAGAGCAGAATTACAACAACCAAAAGGTAGCTTAAACCAAAGTGTCTACTGACCGATGAATGGATACACAAAATGGGATGTAGTCACATAATGGAATAATAATTAGCCTTAAATAGAAGACAATTCTTGACACAGGCTACATAATTGAACTTTGAGTATAATGCTAGATGAAATAAGCCCACCACAACAGGATAATTATTACATGTATCCACTGATAGGACATATGGAAAGTAGTCAAATCTCACAGAGAAAGCAGAATGATGGCTCTAGGGACTAGAAATACAGGGAGCTGCTGTTTAACAGGTATGGGATTCTCCATATAAGAAAATGAAAGCCATTCTGGAGATAGGTGGTAAAATAGTTGCAAAAAAATATGAGTACAGAATTTAACAGTAGTTAAGTCACTAAACTATACATGCAAGAAAAAGGTTATATTGGTAAATGGTAAGGTACTGTATATATTTTCAAAAATTAAATGAAAAAATAATGTATTTCACCATTAAAAAAATTTTAAAACTGATGATCAAGTCCATTAAATTATGAAGTTACTTAGCATAACTAATTTCCTCAAAGATTCTATTTGAAGTTGTGACCCACAGTCTTAATTGTCAACTTCAATGGAACGATAAAGGTCTACCAGATTAGTAGAAACATGCTCCTGAGTGCATCAGGGAGGGTCATGAAGGGGTGTCCTTGGGTACCTGCCAGTTCCTCTCTGGCACTGTGAACTTCTGGCTGCCATGAACTGAGCAGCTTTCCTTGACTCTCCTTGCCTTCCTGACAAGAATTAAATCTCCCAAAACATTAGTTAAATTAAACCTTTCTTCCCTTAAGATTGTGGATGTTGGGTACTTTATCTTACTAATGGAAAAAGCTAATACAAAAGTGTTTCTGAAGATCACAATATATACCATCATCTCTATCTAGAAAAGAGGCTCTGCATGACCAAAACAGTTTACAGATACAAAACAAGATGTTAAAGAATATGTAATATTCTTGTATAAAAGAATCAAAAGTGGTACTACTTTATAATACAGGGTCTAATAAATTCCTCAAGCTGTAAAGCACTCCCCATGTTTCTTTATTCTAATTAAGGAAGAATAACTTAGAAGTAAACATGAACGACTCAGATTTTCTTACCTGTTCACTAATAACTTGGAATTCTCTCATTTCATCCTCAGTTAAGGGAGCACATGTTTCATCATTTTCACTGTCTTCCTGCCAGCCCATCTCCTTCAATAACCTGAAAAGAAAGGAGACTGTAAGGTTTGATTTAGAAAACTGAGCACATAGGAAAATTCCATTTATGCTTTGGATATTTTCTGAAAAATAAATCAGATTAAGTTAAATAAACTACATTTAATAGTAAAATAAGAATAAACTGCATCAATGGTTAACCTTTGGTGTCAAGGCAAAGCTAGAAACCTCCAACAGCAGAGACCTGAAGAAAATGTGCCGAATTCTTACACTGAAAGTAACAACAATACTCTTCCTCCTTTTAATACCATAATTCTCATATACATATTCTTTTCTACTTATTTAAGTTTTCTACTCTGAAAAGAAAGGGCAAAAGGGGGGTGGCGGTGCACACCTGTAATTCCAGCACTCAGGAGGCTGATGCAAGAAAATCACTGGGAGTTTGAAGCCAGGCTAGCCTACACAGTAAAGCTCAAAGCCAGCCTGAACTACATAGTCAGACCCTGTGCCAAAAGAAGGAAAGAGGAGGAAAGGATAGATGGAAGGAAGAGGGAGGTAACTTAACCTATTTTGCACTTTATAATTTATTCTACTGATATCACCACTTAGGTGTATGCCAATCATATTTAACACATAATTAAATACTATGTTTCACAATAATATTTTTAAAAGCTCTTAACCAGAATTAAATAAAAGAGTAATATTTGTTCTTTTCTTTCCAAATTTTAAAGAGAATCCTTTTTCTCTAGCTGGGCAAACATGAATTAAATGCAGCAAATAGTTACTGCATTTAACTCAATGATTTCAAGGTTCTGCTACCTATGAGGCCACTTATGTGCTTTGATAAGGTTGTTTCTTAATTGCCTTCCTTAAGTGTATTATTTTAGTTCTATCCTTACCCAGCTTTCCACATGTTCCTATTGTTCATGAGCAGCTTGTAAACGTTCATACCTTTTTGCAAGTTTCAAAGAATATCAATACTCAGAAATCCTGAATAAAATTCAACATTCGTATTCATATTTTACAATTTTCTTATGTGACATACCTAAGGAGGAGTGGAATTTTGGTTTTCTTCCCCTCCTCATTAGATACTGCACTGAACTCTACTGCCTAAACCAGAATGTCACAGTCCACTATTATTTCCTTTATTCCTACTGGCTACTTAAATTTTCATTTTCCAATGCATTCTTTACATATTAGCAACAAGCCCTCTCTTTGGAACAGCATTTGCACTCCCTTTTATTGTCCAATGCCACCTAATGCAAAATCTGTAGACCTAGACTAGTAAAACTAACTGCTTTTGCTAGGCCTATACATTTACTTTAAAAGAAAAAAATCCTGCATCTTCATGGAACAGTAAGACAGAACATACTAGCATAAGTATTATAAAAAGGGATATAATGAAAGACAAATTATTAGACCAGGGATATAGTTCAGTGGCAAACTGCATGCAATTTGATTTAGCAAACCCAAAGCCCTGGAGTCAATTCCCAACAATAAAATTCTAACTCTCCAGAATGATACAGTGGATGTACCTAATTATTTAATAGTTGCTTACCACTTGAAGAATTACTTTTGGAAATTGTTATCATAGTTTATTTTTAAATTCAATCTATAGGAGAAAGTAGTATATCTATAACTTAAGAATCACAATTAAGCCAGGTACAGTGGTACCAGCATTCAGGAGGCCCGGCAGGAGGATCGTTCTGAGTTAAAGAGACCAGCCTAGGCTACAAAGTGAGTGCAAGGTCAGCCTGAACTGCATGGCAAGACCCTGTCTCAAAAAAAAAAAATCACAATTAAAATAAAGTTGACTAAAACTATGAAGCCTTGGAAGAGAAATTTCACTCTATTTTTACATAAATATAAAACCTGGAATCTATAAAAAGCTATCACTTTGTTAGCTTAGGAGAAAAAGGTATTAAGACATACAGCTCTGGAACACTTACAAACATGTATTCTACTTAAGTAGTTAAGAAAACTTAAAACAAAATCACATAATTTTGTTCTATGTATGGCTAGTAAAAAAAATATTCTTCGTATCTTCTCCATTACCTTCATGGCCACACTAGGTGATGGAATTCCTATAGAGTTAATTCAACAAACCTAATTTTGTAACAAAACAAGCTGTCCAGAAGAAAAACTCTTTTGTTAATAAAACTTTTAAAGAAAACCTAAGTACGCCCAGCACTCAGGAGGTTGAGGCAGGAGGAACACCATTAATTTGAGGTCAGCTTGGATGACACAGAATTCAAGGCTAGCCTGAACTACACATACTAAGACCCTGTCTCAGAAAACAAAACCTGGAGACAAAAGAAAAATATAGTGTTTTAAATACACAAAATAACTCGTAAGCTATCCAAAAGTAGACATGTACAATACATGTATATAAGAAACACTCATCCAGGTAATCAACAAGAAATAATCACCCAGGCGGTTATTACTGATACATTTTTAGTCATGATGGGTCTGAATGTTTGCTCACCAGAGCTTACTTCAATGTAGGATATTTTCAGCTTGATTTCTTTAGCTTAGTTCAGTCACAGAGAACCAAATTCTGTCAAGGTCTGGAACTAAAGTCCTCAAGAATGAAATTAAGAAACCACCAAAATGCTTTCTGCACTAAGTACTTGCCATACAGATAAAAAACAAGACAAGTTAAAACATTCAATACAGCTACAAGGAGTTACAATAGTTTCAAAGAGGTGAGGACCAACTTTGCTAAGTAATGAAGGGAAACATTAAAGCAACCAAAACTCTCAACATCAACTTTTCTTACTAGAACTATAATGAATAAATTGTAACTGGTAAAAAAATTCATCTTTATCAAATTGTTCTTTAATTGCCTATGATAAATCTTCCCTAAAAAAGAATTCCTATTTTACTATCATTAGATCATCAGATTCATTTGCATACTTTCTCTTCTATACACAGAGCTTCTTCCTACCACCTCTCTGACCAGAAATATTTAAACAGGGAGAGTATACATTAGAATTATTTTGGAATTACATGGCAGTAACTGACCATTTTAAATGTCACTTAACCAATCAGCTTCACTCCTAGCAATTCAATACCCACAAATATTAAAGAATACAAATCCAAGGGTGTTCATACCAGCAAGATTTGTAAGCAAAGAATGTAAATCTCAATCAACTGGGAAACACTTTTATAAATTACAACCATACTAATCAAGTAGTGGACTCAAAGGGGAAATCTTAAGATGATGCATTAGGATGATGGAGAAAACTTTAATTTGTCAGCCTTTTAAAAGAGGAATTATGGTTTTTTATTATTATTTTCTATGTGGCCTGACATTGCATCCATGACTTAAGCCTACAGATCAGAGTTACAAGTCATAAACCATACTATGTAAGTAGAGATCTACAATTTAGGAAGAAATAAAGTGGTTATTCATTCATTCATATTAAATATAACAACACACTTTCTCTGCACAAGTGAATTTATGGATATTATCTTATCAGTTTAATTCTAATTTAATCTACCTAAATTAACTCATGAAATGGGCATTCACACTCATTACTAGCCTAAAAAAGTATTTTAGTCACAAGTTAAATCCACAATAGAAAAACTATAAAATTAAAACAAATGATTGTATTGTCATATACACATCTATACCTAAAGGACACAACAGAACATGATTTCCAGAAGAACAAAAGGGATACATCACAGAGATGATGTAACACACCACTTAAGTATAAAGATTTACATGGGTCTTTAAGGGCAAATCTATTAAACAGATTTTGTGGTACAAGTGTAGATAGATTTAAAGGAGTACATGCTATAGAAGCGTAGCTCAGTGAATACTTAACAGGTGGCAAGACCCTGAGTTCATGCCCTCAAATTCGCACACCCAAATGAGATAAGAGTATAGTTTAATATAGGCATAATCAAGTTCCCAACTGCCACAGAAGTAATGACATTATAGGAAAACTGGGAAGTAGTCACTCTTCTAACTGAGCTTGATCTTAGAATATGTAAGAACTTTTAATGATAAAACAATTCAGTATATACAAGGCAAGTATAGAATACATGACAATGTAACTTTTCTTTCTAAAAATATCTGCTTTAAACCATAAAAATCATGAGACTAAAAAAAATAAATAAAACTCCACACTAGATTTGAATACTCTTTAATTCTGAAACTAAACCATTCAGGAGTTACTACTATTTTAAAAATATTTTTAAGTCTACAATGATGAAAGCAGAAAAGGCTCTTGGGAGTTGGCAGCGAATAAATCACATATTGAGAAAACTGGACATCCATTATGGGAAAGGATGATTTTGAACACCATACAAAAGGCATATATAAATGATCAGAAGCTGGACTTCCATCATAATTAAAAGGTTTCACTCTTCCAAAGGCACCATTAAGAAAGTAAAAACACAATTTAAGGGATTGGGAGAAGATATAAATCATATATGCAAGAAGGTTATACATGAAATATATAATGAACTCTTAAAACTTCAATAATGAGAATGTAACTTAAAAATGGACAAATTGTTTGACTAAGTATTTTTCCCAAAAATAGCATATGAAAAGATGCTCAATTCTTTGGTCCTTGAAGAAACGCACATTAAAAGCACAAAAAATATTACTTCATCCCCACTAGAACAGCAAAATCAAAGACAGATTTGATACCAACACTAGCGAAAATACAGAGAAACTGAAACTTCTACATTGCTTAGTATAAAAATGACAGTCATTTTGGAAAATACTCCTGGCAGTTTTTCACAATGTTAAATATGAGTTAACTATATCTAAACAACTCAACTCCTAGATCTCTACCCAAGTGAAATAAAAAATGATCACATAAAACCTTGTACATAAATATTCATAGCAGTGAAAAGGTGGAAATAACAGATACCTGTGAACAAAATGGGACAAAAAGTGATACATCTAGTGTACTATTCAGTAATAAAAAATACTGATGTGACAAAACAAACCTTGAAAACATGATTTAAAGAAACTAGACACAGAGACCATATATTGTAAGAATCCACTTACATAAAAGTCATAAAAGGTAAGTCTATAGGCAAAAAATGAGTAGTTACATGGAACAAAAAGTGAAAATGAGGAGTAATTGCAAGCAGGCATAGCTTTCTTCAAAGAAAGGTTCTAAAATTACATTGCAGTGGCAACTGTACAACTCAATACACCAAAAATCACTGGCCTGTGCACTTAAAATAGATAAAACTTATGGTATGTACATTGTATCTCAATAAACCTGTTAAAAATAAATGAAGGTTGACAGAACAGCTCAGGATAGCACTTGCCTACCATATACAACAACTTGGGCTGCACAGCATCACAAAACTCCGTAATACAGGATATGCTAGAGAAAAAAAGTAAAAGTCAATACTGACCTGTGTTCTGCCTCAAGAGAACTGGAAAGAACATCAGTTTGTGGAAAGGTTGAAGATCGAATGATCTGTTGGGAAATTACTGAGGCATTGCCATTCTCCTGTGGAATTTCATTTTCATCAAAGTTTCTGTTTATATCCCTTTCTTGATGAGCACTATTGCTGTTATGCAAACTGAATGAGTCGTCATCCTGGTTTTCGAGTAGTATAAAAGAGAGAATGAGTTCTAAAGAACACAATTACTAAAAACCTTTAATAAACTCTGGCTAGATTCCCATGGAGAATATGTAAGTGTGATATTTACAATCATTAAATTTTGAACACACTGTAGTAATGGAAAAAACAGGACACTGAAGAGCTTTCTGACCCTAAGTAGTCACACCTACTCAATAAAGGCAGAACAGAAAGGATGAGGACAGAGACAGAGAAAAGGAACACAAGTTGAACAGGTATGTTTAAAACTGAACTTTTGCACAGACAATGCAAAGAATGAGAAAATATACTTTAGAAAGGAAGGCTCTTTACGTAAATGGTTTGCTAGCCTTTTTTCACAAAATAAAAATTAGTTCCAAAATCTTAAATATCTCCCCAAGTATTCCAATGACATGTTACTATCAATTTAAGTATTACTACAAATCGATTACCTTTTCTGAGCCAGCATGGCTTTCATCTTCATGTTCCTCTTCTACTCTGTCCCTTTTCAACGCTTTCAAAAATTCACTCTTCTTATCAGTGCGCATTCGTGTCAGTTTGGTTAGACGAGGCTGTTGATTAAGTTTGTCAACAGGCGAAGAGGAATTCGAGCGATTACACTAAGAAGAAATTCAGAAATGCTGATGAGTATGTATCCATGAACTGATGTCAATATGAAGTATTGACAGCTTCCTTTTTTACCTTTAGTCACATATAAAACTGACTTTAAAGTCTATGGCAAAGTCTTTTTCTCTATCCTTATATATTTTTTCTTTTCATTTAGTGAGTCAACAAAACAATGTTCTCTCAGAGACATGTAAGGTGTGATAGTACTAATAGCACTTTTTCAAAAGTCCTAGGATCCAAACAACAGAACCAAGAAGACCAGTTTTATAATTACATATACACATATACACCTACAGTTTTTAAGGATGGATTTTACCACAAAAAACTTTTGCAAGAACAGAGCTAAGGGGAAAATTAGTATTAACTGGAGACCTTTAGTTTTTGGCTCTTTGGTGTTCTGGCAGTAGAACACAGTAGGAAACAAATGATATAAATCTGTGTCACAGGAGTATTTTGGCCATGGAAATAAACCATAATAATGTTTAACTGCTGATATTAATGTGTGCACACTACCTTTAATCTAAGCATAATAAACCAGTTACAAATGCTGGCCCTTCTCTTTTATCTAAGAAATTCTATGACTGAGAACATAAATGAGAAACAGTATATGAGGGGTCATAGTGTTCCAATGTAACACTAATTTTAGGTGTAACAACACAGTCAACTTTCTTTTGACCCTGGATTGGTAAGGGGAACTCCTTAGTGTGGTAGTTTCAAAAGCTTGGCAAGGAAAGAAAGCTACCAGGTACTCATTTTCAATGCAATAATAATATACTACTTTCCCTCTTCTTTGCTCCCTGCCTTACTGTTGACATTAAGATCCACTGTGTCTCCCCCAAAAAATATTTGTAATTCTAAGATCATGCACTCCTCATTCTTAGTCATCTGTTTTATTGTATTTATTTGGTTTTTTTTTATTTTCTAAAGTCTGTTTTCCATACCCACTGATGTTTAGAGATTCAATTGCACAGCATAAGTATCTATTACAAACATCAAACACCAATAATCCAAAAAGGGACAGGGATGTAGCTGTCAGCACTCTCTCAGTTTGATCTCCAGGACCACACACACTACCACCACCATCACAATAATAATAAAAAAAATAACTTTTCATAATTCTTTTCTTTAAAATATTCTTTCTAACTGATATATACATGGGGGCTTCACTTTACTACTTTCTTTACTGTTTTGTAAGTTTGCGCATCTCAGAAATTTAAAAGTTAATAGTTTCTCCAAGTACAAAATAGAAAACAGAAGTATGAACATCATACTAAAGAAACCAAAACAGATCGTTTTAATGTATATTCACTTAATAAATTATGTATCTTACTGTTAAATTAGAACTAACAAGAGGGCATAGTGATACATGCCTATAGTTCCAGTTATTCAGAAAGCTGGGGCAAGAGGATTGCTTGCATCCAGGAATTCCGGACCAGCCTGAACAAGACAGCAAGACCTTACCTCAAAAAAAAAACATTATGAAAACTGTAAGCCAGGCATGGCAGTGCACCCTTGTAATCCTAGCACTTAGAAGGGTAAGTCAGAAGGATCACTTTGAGTTCAACGCTAGCCTAGATTACACAGTGAATTCAAGGCCAGTCTCAACTACATAATAAGACCTTGTCTTGAAGAAACAAACATCATTACAGAAACTATCATATTCCTCAAGAACAACTTTTAATGCCATACCTCTTTCACTGAATTTGTTGATGGACTAAAATTCTTGGCAGTTGGTTTAAAAGTATTGAAGTTGCCAACACTATATGCAGATTCATGAGGGAAAGAAGTTCCAACTTTATTTTCTTTAGTTTGGCTTTTCCACTGTGTAGGCTAAAGAAAATCAAGCATCAATGGGTATGAAAAACAGACTATAGAAAATAAAGAAAAACCAAATAAATATAATAAAATGAAGATGACTACATATTTGGTTCATGGAGGATTATTTTTTGGTTACTTCATTTCTACATGGTTCTGTTCCTTTCTGTCTTTTCCTATAAATAAAATCAAAACTTAATATTCAGATGAAAATAAAATCATTTTTTCAAAGCTTTAAAAAGCTTAACATTTTTTTAACCTGCTAAAACTCACGTAAGTTTCAAAAACCTAAAATTGAATACCAAGTAAACAGCATTTACACACACACACACACACACACACACACACACACAAACTCCACTAGCAAATACATCACACGTGCATCTAGCAAAACAAAACCTATAAATTTTGTTCACTATTAAAATAAACACATGGGAGACACACTGCAACATACATAAAAGGTAATTTTCATTTCCAACAATGTAGAACTTACTTTTGTAGGTGGAGCAGCAGGCTTAGGGACTAAGCCTTTATAAACACTTGGACCAGTCCCATTCTTAGCTGACTGTGACTGCAGATTTCCTACTACTGGGAATCCAGACAGCTGTAAATCTTTTGTATTACCTTTCTTAATGATCAGCATTCTTGGAGTTCTAGATTTTGGATTCGGAGGATATTCTGCATAAATAAAGCACAAACAAGAATTACACAGTGGTTCAAATTTTACCGTAAAACAAATCCAATTAAACAGTAGTATATTTCAAATCTTGATTATATTTTAAACAACAGCAACTGTTTGCTGAGTAAGATAATTAAGCTAGATAAATATAAACTATATTCCACCTTAAGAAATAAAACTAAAACTATAATCTGACAAAATACAGCAAGAATTAAGCAATGTCTTGTAAGAGAGATGAATTCAGTAAACAAGTATGAAAGCCAAGTTTAATTCTAACATTTTTCCTTAACTTAGGAAAAACTAAATTTCACCCTAATAAATTTTAACATTCACAATTTTTTCACTCTACTTGTAAAATTACAATAAGCAAGAACGTACCTATTCCTAAATGTCTAGTTAAATTAATTAAAATAATAAAAAGAAAGCTCTTATGTTCATAGTATCAAATCATTCAAACATTTACTGGCCATCTACTGTATAGTCAAGGCATCAGGTGAGATGGGACAACCAACTCAATCCTGTTTTTTAAAGACAGCATTAGGAATAATAGTTAAATGCAGGTTTTTCTCTAGACTACTATACTTACTAAAAATAGGAAACTATTCACTGAGTTTAATTAATGTTCATACATAAACAGGTACTATAGATACACATACATATTCATAATTACTGTATTGGTATGTTTTTCTTTACAAAAATTGTAGAAGCATGTTTCATAGATTCTTTTAAAAGATTTAATTCAAAAAGAGAAACCTCATAAAAATCTAAATCAATAGTTCTGCATGTAAAATATCCTATGAATTGGTCAGGTAGGTAGGCAGAGTTTTCTGGTGACACCCTGCCCCAGAACCATACCACACTTCCTACTGACTCATCACAACAAAACCACACAAAGACTCCTAGAGAAACCCGGTAGGACTCTCTGGTTCATCTGAGGTGTCAAACTCTCTGAAAGAGAATGCTGATTTAGTGCTTCACCTATTGTCATATGTTGACAGATAAGAAATAAGGGCTTAGACCAAAGGTTCGTCTTTCCAAAGGTATTGCTCTACTAGGACAAACTTTTTTTTCTTACATAGTTAACAATCTACTGGGGTCAAGAAGTCTCCATCCCACAAAAGTGCTAACATATTAATACAATAAATGAAATCTTATCTCCTAGGATATACAGACCAGGGCAAACATTTTAACTTTTTGAATAACTAAAAAGGTCCAGTACGAAGACCTTCAAAAATAAAACACACATCTTCAGGTGTACACAAACAACACACAGAAAAGTGTATCACCAATCAATGTACAACTTATCTGAAGACATTACACAACCAAATGAACAGAACAAAAAACAAGAATAAAGATCTCAGACAGAACAATAAAGAGCACTAATCTAAGTCTGCAATGATTACTTCTGGTAAACAGATGATGAAAAACATGAACAAAATATTTTTAAAGACATTTGATATTAATAATAAAACTTAAAAAGTAATCTTGGCCTGAAACTTAAAATCTAAATTAAATAAAAACCTAGGATTCTGAAAAATAACCCATGCTTAGGAAGCAAAACAAACTGAACCAAAACAAGACAACAACAAAAAAAAAAGTGGGTTTTTTTGTTTGTTTTTTTTGAGAAGGAGTCTTGCTGTGTAGGTCAGGCTGGCCTTGAACTCATGGCAATTCTCCTGCTACAGCTGAGATTACAGGAATATGCCTCCACACCCAGAAAAACAACATGCGCTTTTGTACCTGATCAGAATTTGAATACTAACACCAGGGTTCCTAATTGTACAGCTTTGTATAAGTTAATCTTTTATCTAAAAAATTGAGACTAACTCAAAAGAGTTAACGAGAAATGTTTATACATAAGTAATTACTACAGAACTACGGAAAAGTTACATACTATTTTCAATAGTTACAATTCAAATAAAAGGTATGATTTTTCAGGACTTTTACCTTGAGACATAGGAGTAGAGAAAATGTGAAAAATGATAAGACAAACATTACAGCCTGATCTTTACCCTCTAATCTAAACTCACTCATTTAAGAAGGGTTCTTAAAAGTAATACTGCAGCTAGCTGCAACTAATATAAGGGATGATAGGCAAAACTGAATTTGCCTTGTTCACCTTTATATACTGTTCTACTTTTGTATTTTTTTAATTTATATTTAATTATCTCCACAAATAATCTTTCATAGATTACCTTCAGAAATTTTCCTAGAACTTCCCAAGTTAAATATTTACGTATTTAGATTCAAACATTGTCTATTTAACTGGTAAACGTAATGAAAATGACCCAAAGTGTTGTTTTTTAAAACTTCATGTATTTAATGAAAAGATCTTAATCTCTATATAAAAGAATTAGAAAATATGTAACTTCAAGTGACTTCCTTCCATAAACTGTATGCGCTTTATGTAAGCAGGTATCCTCATATTCAAATTTAAGTTTTTAAAAACTGAATGTAAATGTGAATTTTCATTCCATTATTTCCCTCCTTCCTACAAGTAACTATGATCTGACAGCAAATGACTGTAATATCACTTTGTCTTTATATGTTCCCTCCTTATCTATGAATATATGAAATTTAATTCCTTAAATACAGAATCAGTTGTGGAGGGAAAGTAGTCCAGTTCCTCAGAAGACAAATTTAGATACTGCAACATATTGCAAAATTAGTCACATAGCTTAATCCTGAGCTGAAATCTCAATTCTTCAACATCTCTTCTCTTTCAAAACACTCTTCATATTACATATACAAAATTTGACTGAATCACTTCATTAAGTACTTCTTTCTTTAATTCTAGCAACCAGAAAATTGATTTCTGCCATCTAGTAAGTCTACAACTACACTTTCTTTCGCTTACTGGCTTTGAAGAAAATAATCAGCTGGTATTTACTGGACACCTGGGCCATGATAAAGATTTTAGAACAGTAGACAATTTAATCCTTTTCTCATTATTACTTTTGTACTATCTCACATAACAGATGAAGAAATTCATTCATAAATTGAGATTACATACATTATCAGCCCAAAATTTAAGTAATACTTAAGACGTAATGCTAGGACCTAAATCTGATTCCAAACCCAGTGTTTTAAAGCACTATATACTATTACAGAAAAAAATGGAAATTAAGATATTCCTATGCCAGATATTTCAAAAAGCTTACCATCTTCAACTAAAAATACTATAACGAATGGTCAGAACAGGCTTTTAAAAATATTACTACACGAGGATCACGATTACTAACACTTTGATGCCAGTTACTACCTTGTCATCTTAACATAAGGAGGAAATTTAAAAAAGAGAACCACACAACCTAGAGAAAAGCAGATACTATTTGAATTAGATGTGCAGCATTAATTTGAAGGTGAAACTTTGCCCTAAGACAATTCTGACTCATATCAAATTCAAAGACTCTCTCTACCAAGCAAATGAAGTAAATTCCTATTGTGTACACTGAATTATAATATAGAAAAATAGAGATAAATAATCTAAGCTCAGTTTTAAAAACTGAGATGGATTCTACATCCATTTTGATGGTTTTGTATTTTTTTGAATGTTTATATAATTAACAAATCTGTTTTGGCTTATAGTACTAGAAGAATACTACAAGAACATTACAACTAATTTAATATTTATCTTGATAGCAAACTACATGGTATTTTTCCTTTAATAAGGTTCCCAACACTAGTCATATAAATAACAGGCTTAAGAAATACATACAGCAAATCCAAATACTTCTAACTCTGATCAAATAAAATTTATTTCCATCAAGTTGTCTACACACCCTGTTAAGTTTTCCCTTCTCAAATTTGAACATGTGTTGCACTATCTTCTTACAATGTTTTAACTTTTTCTATATAACACATTGAAAGAAAGTGGAGTTCAGTGATCTATCAAAGAATTTTATCAGGATGATTATTTTATTTTTATCAAAATTTGTTTTCAAAACAGCTTCACTGGTTTTCATCATGATCCACCTGATTTAATGTAATTATGATAATCTGTATGCTTCTAACTAATACTGTGCTTCTCTAGAAAACACACCTTTATAACCAGTTATTAATCTGCTTTGATGTTGGAGGCTAAACATTTTGTCATACACTCCAAAAATTAGGGGAGTTAATCAAATTATCAAGGAAAAAACACTGAACTGAAACATGACCAAGTTAATCACTAAGTTAATTTCTGGTGAAAATTTTTCATTATTTAATGTCTTAAGCACTAAATGTTTAAGCTCTGCTGATGAAATGTAGCTGTCATACTGGATCACTGACCTAACAATAGCCAGAAGGGCTTCTGAAAAATCCCAAATCAGTAGTCACCAATTGTATCGCAAATTGGGAACACATACTTAAAACACACATTGTTCTTCACCCCCACCCACCACTAAATAATTTAACAGCACAATCATTTTAAAAATTACTGTTTGGGTCAAGTTATTAAGAATATGTAAACTGATTCTCTAATAACTATTAATCTTATGGACCAAACAGTTGTGATACTGGTTAAGACAAAAGAAAAAGTCACAAGTTTATGCTACACAAAGGTATTTCTAATAAAGGCAGCTTAAATTCTCAGTAGAATTAAATTTAAAGGAAATTTTATTTAAAATGATTTAACTACTTTCCCTCAAAGTATTTTTTTAATTAAAATATGTTCAGAATCTGCCAATTTTTGATCTATAAAAATCATACTCTTGGGACCAAATTATTTTTTTTTTGTATAGATATTAACATTTTCATTAGTAAATTTTTACTTACCTGGAAGAAAGTAGCACTAGAAAAGTTCTACTGAAGTCTTTCCTAAAATTCTCTCTTCTTCCTCAGGAACAAAAGCTATTCTAAATGTTGCAATGAGGAAAACATACTTGGGAACCCAGATGGGAAAGTGAGAGAGGAATAGTGAAGTGATACAATGAGAGTTTCATTGTATTCCTACGGGCAGTACTGGGGATTTAACAACCACACCACGATTAACCATCCTTTTTTAAATCCAGACACATTTCTTAGTTTACCTAAGTATAGAGTACACCTTCCACTTAAACATCTTTTCAACTAGTATTCAAAATCCTTAGTTCAGCCCTGAAACAGTACAACCAAAATCTTTATATTAATACATTTAGTCTCATTATTTTCAAAGATGTCTTTGTCTTTAAAAAACATTTCTAAGATTATTAAGTCAACCAAGGATCATTACCAATAGTATCTATAGGTAGTTTTATATGACAAATGCTCAGTGACATTCTATTTTTTTAAAATTTACTTTCATTCTAATAAAATCCAAATTATTCCTAATTCTTAAGAGACTCTATTTAACACCTTCCAGGTGGTTTCTATAGTCTTATGCAATCAGCTGTTCCCAGAAAAACTGAATAATAAGGAAACATACCTAAGAGAGGAGCTTGGGAGATTTTTTTGGTTGGGTATGTGTGTGTCTGGGCGTGTAGGCCTGGGGAGAGTGGTAGAAATACTAATTTGCAATACAGAAAAAACAATGCCATCACATGGTTCTAACAAAAATGCCTGACCACCCCCCAACCCCCCACCCCCAAAAAGCCCTTAAATAAAAGAGGGAGATCAAAGAAAACAAAAAATTCCCCAGTTTCACCCAATAAATACAACTAAGAACAGCACAGGAAGTGGCAAAGCTTAAAATAATGCCTTTATTATTAGGACTAGTATAAGCCACAATCCTTTTGTTTTACTAAATTATTGATTTCCAATACAAAAATACACAGATTGGTAGATGTTTCAAAGTGGACACAACACTTTGAATTCGATTATTAAATAATTAATTCTCCAAATGTTAAATCTTATAAGATTTTCCATTATTTTAAACTTCACTTGACTCTTTTATAAGCTGTCTACTTTGCACTGTATCAGTACAGTTTAATCTTTTCTGAAGAGGCAAATTGAACTCATCAGTTTTAAAGGGAGTTGTTACCAAAAATCTCATTAAGTTCTGAAAATCAAAAAGGCATATAATTTCAAATATAAACTAGCTCCAAAGGAAAATCTATAAAATTATGTAACGGTCTATGAACAATCATTTCATAGGTAAAAAAATTAATTTTATGTCACACTATGATCAGAATACTTATTTTTCCATTCAACTAACTTTGAACTATGAAAAACAAACTTTTAAGTTTTTTGGATTTTAGATTATTGGGCTGCTATGAACTTACATTAATAATCATTTCCAAAAAACAATCAAATTGAGAATACTTAACAGTACTAACTTTTCAGATGTACTATTTTAAGTAAAACTCTTCTACCTTAAATCTCTTATGTGTTACCTTTCTGTACATTAGCACATCAAAAATAGGTATTAAGAGAAAGTATTAGTCTAGCCTACTACTTATTTAAAAAAAATAAATGAACACCTATAAACATTCACATTTCGAACCCCTCAAAAATAGATAAAAAATCACTTACCCCAAACACCTGCAGCTAAAGATTTATTCTGATTTGGTTCTCTTTCATATTCAGGATTTAAAGATGGCTGGAACAAAGTTAGAATTAAAATTCTTAAAAGTATTTAAATGTCTCGCACTTAAGCAATAAATCCTTTAAAAGCAATCTCATAAATATAAATCCTGTAACTGAAGAACCTGATATGATCAACTCTTAATTATTAATGTCTAGTTACTCATAAATTTTACTTATTTTCAGCTTATTCTGCTAACCATTAAAATGCTTACTGTCTATGTGCACTGCTAGTTGAAGGGATAAGAAAGTTTTTCTAATCATCCACTAGTATCTGATGAAAAGTATGAATTTTAAAAAAACAAAAAGGGCTGGGTGTTGCTCAGCAGTACAGCGCTTGCCTAATAAACGAGACCCTGAGTTTGTTCCCCAGCATCACGCATCACACACACACACACACACACACACACACACACACACAAAGCAAAACAAACAACGACAAGACCAAAGAAAAAAATAAACAGCACGGTTATGCATGTGTGTAGTCCCAGCTACCTGGGAGGCTGAGGCAGGAGACTGGCTTGAGTCCAGGAGTTCCAGGCCAGTCTGAGCAAGATAGCAGCAAACAAGAGAGAATGTGGTCTTTGTATCAGGTTGAGATATAATTCCTCCTTAACATAAAGTCAAGATCAGAGAAGAGGAAGAAGGTTATTATCACTGGGTTGCTTTAGTTAACACACTTGTTCTCAAAGCAAAGTGAAAATTTTTATTTCAACTAGTAATGCTCA
The DNA here is from genome assembly GCA_004027595.1 of Dinomys branickii. Taxonomy (NCBI): domain Eukaryota; kingdom Metazoa; phylum Chordata; class Mammalia; order Rodentia; family Dinomyidae; genus Dinomys; species Dinomys branickii. The sequence continues at coordinate 22,605 of PVLD010003747.1, read as the reverse complement.
GGATTATTAAATAGAAAAGAAAGATGAGTGTTGAATGTGTATTCTAAACCTGATCTTGGTAGGTATGTTTAGAATCTTAAACTTTGTGTTAGATGTTTTTCATACTACCTGGCAACAGAGCCAGTCTCATTTAAAGAAGATAATACATGTTAAAGAATAAAATGAATGTAAATAATTTTAATCACCCATATAAGTAAATTACTATGCACTGAATTGATATTACTGTAAAGCCTCAAAAGAATAAACATGCATACCGTAATGATTCATTCCTTGATACATACAAATTGAATAGGGTTAAGATTTTGTTGCTGACTATTCATGCCCTCCCTCCTTTTTTTTCCCCTTTGAGTACTGGGGATTGAACAAGCACTCTACCACTGAGCTACATCCCCACTCCCAGCCCTTTTTATTTTGACAGTGTCTCACTAAGTTGCCCGTGCTGGCCTAGAACTTGGTATATACCCCTGCCTTGGTCTCTACAGTAGCTGGGACTACAGACCTGTGCCACCATGTCCAGCTGCATTTCTTAATTATACTACGCTATTAAACACATTATTAGAAATTACATTCTATTTATATTCCAAGTCTAGGGTTATAATAAATGCTAACCAGCATCTTGGCAGCAGAACTGGGAGATAATACCAATAGCATCAAGTAGTTTTTATTAAATGGTTTACTGTATGTCATATACTAGTTTAAATGATTCACTTGCATTACCTATTTAACCCTCACAACACTAAAGACAGCACTATTATTCTTTGTCTGGGTTACAAAAATTCAGTTTTATGGTGACTATCAAGTGAAAAAATAGACCACTCAAGTGGGAAGGCATAGAGATTCCAATGCTACTTGAAATAAGATTTGAAAATGATCTTTTATTCTTTGCATTCCCTCATCACTTCCCTATCCTAGGTCAAATCTATCAAATCGTTCTCCTTATTCAAACCCTCCACTTAAAACTATTTCCAAATGTAGTTTGGAAGCATGTCTTCATTTATCCCAGCTACCTAGCCCAAACTATTATTTTCTCCTAAACTACTGCCTCTGCTTTTCTGAAAAGTTCCACTCCTACTACATATATTCTACTCAAGATCTAACTATAAGAGTTTTAAAACTAAAATCTGTTACATTGGCTCTTTTTTCTCCCAGTATTGGGGGCCACGGATCCTGCTAGACTGAACACAGGACTTGAGCACACGAAGGATGAACTCTACTACTAGCTGTATACTCAGCCCCACTCAACAAAGTTTGTACCTTACCTTTGCACGCCAGCCCCAGCCTAAATGACACTTTCCTACAAAAGCCTCTCTTAACTTTCCAAACCCAATAGTCACCTAGTAGTTTCCTATCTACAATCTCTGAAACACATGAATTCCTTTTTACGTTCTCATTGCTCCTGCCAGAGTAAAATTGCAATGAAAAGGGGTACTATGTATTCTATGGGAGAACTGTTACACACAGCCTCAAATATATAATAATTAAAAATACATAAAAGGATAAAATACAAATTCTCAACCTATAGTACATTAAGACTTACCATGAATTGCAAGTACTAGGTAAATAAGGACTGTATACTGCACCAATTTTTCTCTAATTTGAGGACAGTGTTTAGATAAGCAACATGATAGGATTTAGGAACTGGAAAAAAATTATAAAAACTTTGCTCTTTATTAACTTATTTTTAGTAGTGGAGTTAACATTAATTGTTTGCTCTCCCTGATCACAAAGAAACGTGAATAGAGCAATAGCTGCAATCGCTTTCTGGCCTTTTGGCTAAGATCAAATGGAGAAACAGCAGTGAAATACAGAGCACTGTTCCAAGAGTAGCTTCAGGGTTATATAGGAATAATCAAGTGTTGACAATACAGGGGTCGGGATTTAGCTTTAAATAGCTTGCTAGCATGCACAGAGCCTTGGGCTCAACCCCTAGCAGCACATACACACATAAAAAAGAAATTAAGTAAATAAATGTATTTGTGAAAATAAATAACAGTGACAATCCAAATAAAAAGTACTTGAGCTAGCGTGGTGGCACATGCCTACAGTCTCAACTAGTCCAGAGCATAAGGTAAGAGTAAGAGGAACCCATAGGCCCAGGAGTTCAAGATCAGCCCAGTCAACATAGCAAGACCCTATCTCAATAAACAATCAATTGATAAAATAATGTACTGGTAAAATGCTCTTTCCAAAAGCTTAATAGTTTTTAAAAAATATATTCTGATGCAGTTGCAAATAAGCCATTAAGCTTACCTACTACTTCTCAGCAAAATAAAATAACATAAACACGCTAAAAGTTTTAAAAGCTATATACATGGTGAGATGCTGGAATAAGCTGAATGAAGAAGAGAGAGGGTGTGGGGGGGGGAGTAAAAGAGAGAGGTTAAGTGAAGAGATGGAGGAGGGACGGAAGTGGTCAGGGGATGGCGATAAAACCAGAAAACCCTCACAAAATGTTAGGCTTATAAAATAATTTCACAGGTATTTATTTACCTGTGAAGTGTGAGCTTTATAGATAATAATCTGTATTGATAATACCTCCTAAGTTCGCCTTGTTACTAAAATGCCACTTTTTAAGAAACTTACAAAGTCCTCAGCCTCAAACTGTTTTCGTTCCCTTTTGTCTTCTTTCCTCCCAGGTTCATTGTCAGGTATGTTGTTTTCATGTAGTCCTTGGCTTTTTCCAGAATGGAAAGTACTACTACGAGAACGAGAATTTCCACCATGGTATCCCCCTCGGTGATTTATGTTTTCAGTACCATTTCTGCCATGTGCACGCCATCCATTTTTTTCTTTCCTTCCAAAGGTACCTTTATTTGATAACATAAAAGTAATGTAAATTGGAAGATAGTTATGCTTAAAGATTGAAAAGCAATCAAAACATCCTTAAAAGATTATGAAGATCATTATCTTTACATTCTACCATTCCTTAGCAAATATTACCTCCATTAGGACGTCCAATACCAGAATCAAAGCCATCTGAAGAGTTGTGTCGTCGACGACTCACATCATAACGATTCTCTGTCCATGAAAAATTTTCAGAATGTTTCTCAAAATTCAGCGATGCCTGAAATGAAGTATTAAACATACAGATGACTATATGTTTACAAACCTAAATAATTTTAAAACCTATTGACAGTCCACCTTACTTTCAAGAATCTTATATGGCCAAGGAGAATACTGTGTAGCTATTTTCCAAGTACTTAACTGGTAACCTTATATGAGGTGGAATCCATTCTTAGCTCCTTTCTTTCTACCAAGGGAAACAGGCATACTTCTCTGCAAGTGTTCAAGGTTACTACCTACTTTTCCAAAATACATTGAAGGTAAAATAACATAACACAAGTTACAGTATGATACATTTCTCATAACAAAGTATAATACACTGTTATCAGATACTACTTAATATAAACATTCTCATTATATCTCAAAGCTTTCTTCTAATGCAAAATAAGACCAGCCAAGTGAAACTTCAGTTTTAAGTTCTCTACATTCATTTCTAGACTCTCCAACTCAACTATAGTAATCTGAAAATCACAATCAAAATTCTCATCAATTTTTTAAAATGAACAAAGGATACGAAAAAGCAATTCTTAGAAATATGAAGAGCTAAAAGTAAAACACAACTTCTCTGGTAATCAAAAAATGCAAATTAGAACAGGATAGTTATTTCATGCTTAACATGAGTAGTCAACTCAAACTTAATGCCTACTTCTAAAATGAGTCACTTCAAGATTATCTTTATCATCCTACATTTAGTTAGCAAATTGTAAGCTAGAATCAGTCCCCAACTTGTTTTCTTGACTCTGTCAGCATTTTTTTATTTTAATATACAATATGATCATTATTCATCCCCTGCCCCAATGGAGGAAATTCTCAAGACCTTCTCTTTCTCTTGTTAAGCCATCATTAGCACACCAGTTAAATCTCTTCAAGCTGTAGCCAAACACTTTCCTCTCTTTTACTGGCTCACTACAATTTGAAGATTAAAAACAAAATCCCAACATTACCTTTCAACATCTTATAACTCACACATATCCTTCAACTCCAATCCACGTCACAGAAATATACCTTGAAGTATGAGATTTTAACTTAATCAGTGCCTTCTTTTCAGGCAAAAATTTTGGAAAGAAGACTGAACATTACCGTTTTCTCTCCATACAAATTATGATGTTTTATTAATTTATCTTTCCTGTTTATGAATACTATATTTTAAACACCATGGAGAAGCCAAAGAATACTAGAGTGTGTACCAATAACAAACACTTACACATACAGAAAATTTAAGACAGGATACACAATAAGATAGTTAACTGTTACCCCACTCAAGACACCAGACAACTGATGTAATAATTCAAACTTTGTTATTGTGAATTGTTATTTCTACTTTCAAATATCACGAGTTCATATTTCTTTACATTCTATGGCTTATGGATCTAAATACTCAACTCAAATTTAAAACTCTCCAGTAAAAATAATCATTAAGGTGAGAAACTGGGTTGTTCATCAAAAGGAAAAGTGGTTTGTTTGATTATGCAAAATATTTTAAGCCATAAACTGCGACTCTCCAAGGAGAGGATTTAGCAGATATTTATCTTAACAATATTATCAACCAGCAGATGCAAAGGTACACCTTGCTCCTGTCCAAAGTTAATGATTAAACATGTAAACTACATTTTATTCCTCTTCCATCACTTCAAGTGTCTTGTCTCTTTGTTCAGCTGTTTCAAACTCTTTCCCATTATCGATTACTACTAATCTTCCAGAGGATGAGGATAAAAAGACAATGCTACATAATTCTTTCCATACTTTTCATTTCTATTAGCCTATTTCTACCATTATATTTCCATAATTCTCTCATTTACATTCTTTAATATATTGTCATTACCACTGTCGCCTGCCTGCCTCTGTTAATTATTCCATTTATACTGCCTTTGTCAAACTGATCACATTTATGCTGAATTGTGGTCCTCTTTTAATCCTTAACCTATCTGTCCTACCTGTGACATTACACACTGACAAAGGGCCTTTACTTTAAAAAATACTGTTCCTCCTTGTATTGCTGGACATCTGTTTATTTCTGCTATCTATAAAGGAAGAGAAAGCATTACTCTTCGATGTTGGTAACTTGCTCTTCTAATCTTCTCATTGTGTGTTCTCTCAATACATTCATCTATTTTCAAAACTAATTACATGCTGAACCATCAATCCCAATTCTCTCTCCAGTTCAGATCTCACTCCTGGTCTCTAAGTGGTCTGCTACTTTCAGATTGATGTCTCCCGGGCCATCTCAAATTTAAATATGTCTAAAACTGCAGGGCTTATTGAACACACCTATCATCCCTGTACTCAGGAGGCTAAAACAGAAAGATCTCAAGTTCCAAGGCCAGCCTAGACTACATAGTAAGACTCTGTCTCAAAGGACCAAAATGCTGTAATAAGGAGGAGAATGTCCCAAAATGTATCTGCCATATCACCATTAGGATTCTATATCTTAGTAACTAATATCACCTGGGTCACCTAAGCCTATTATTCAAGTAAAATTATTTCATTGGAAAGGCAAAATAAAGATATTTCCAGATTAACAAAAACCAGAAGATTTACTAACTAGCAGGTCTATGCTAGAGAACATACTAAAAGCAATCCTTAGGGCTGAAAGAAAATGACAGCAAAAGGAAAACTGAACACACAGAAAGGGGTATAAAATGATAAATGTGTGAGAAGTAGTAAACATGTAAATATTCCTCTGTGTGTGTGTGTGTGTGTATATATATATATGTATATACATATTGTACATATTACAGTCTTTAAAAATTCATTCTCAATCTGTAAAGAAAAATATCTGAATAACAAATGACACACAAACTTACCTAGAAAAATGAAAATGGGAAAGCTACAGGAAAAAAATATCAAAATGAGGAGCAGAGAACCTAAGCCATGCTAAATATTAAAACAAATCATACAAATGAGTTTGATTCAGACACAGGAATAGACAAAAACATTAAAAAATAATTTTAACAATGAAACTAAATAAAGCTATGGATAAAGCATTAATCAATTACTCATCTAAAACCCTTGGGACCAGATATATAAGAATTTCAGAATTTTAGAGTTGTGTGTGTGTGTGTACGTGTGTATAAAACCTATCTCATGATCAAACATGCACAGTACTTTCACATTAAATAGCATTTCTTAAAAAAAAAAACCCACAGGAAATATATGTATGGTCTCATATACTTTCACATCATATTTTAATAGGAAAGTATGAAAACAGTTTCCCTGCTTTTGGGTTTTGGAGCTATAATGGGGTGGAGCTAATGCTCAGTAGAACATATACTTTATCATAACATAGCTGGTTATGCGTCTCAGTAGAACGCTTATCTACCATGCACAAGGCCCAAGGTTCAAGCCCCAGAAAGTGCACGGGGGCGGGGGTCCACAAACAAAACATTAGCTCCAAGAAAAATGAAATCAAATACAACAGCTTAACATGCTATGACCAAGTCATGCTTGTCTAAGGAACAGCATCAGAGAAAGGGAAAAAAAACTTCATTTGTTCACCACATTAATGAGTTAAATTCCACTTACATATATAAACTTCTTAAGAATACCCAATACCATAAACTAAAGTCCCTTTCATTATTTCCTGAATTTAAAAAATATCATAGGACATACAGAAAAAGTATCTGATAAAACTGAACAGATCCACTCACAATTTAAAAAAAGCAGTATCTCAGAAACTAAGGTAAATCTGACAAGATACACCTATTAAAATCTTCTAAGATATAATGGCAAAGTATCAATGATACTCATTTTAATAATTTCTCAGTTCCTCATACTGGGTCACAGATACCATACCATAGTCTGGTGGGGTACCAAAGCCCATACCATACCATACCATACCATGCTAATGAGAATATATACTTTACTGTAACATAGCTGGTTATGCGTCTCAGTAGCTGCCCTCATAGAATACAGGAAGCAACCTTTGTGTTCACCCTCTTGATATGACAAACAGCAAGGTGCAAGCACATGTATCACAGTGTAAATGGCGAGTTTTATCCACATTATATTTTTATATATTACATTTTTATATATTACATATTATATTTTATATAGTTACATTTTTGTATATTTATAATTTTTAATTAAATGTTTTCTTTTGATTTTTCTTGAAGAATTAGCCCTATTCAGTACAATGTCACATGAAGATCCACTTACACAATTTTCAGAGCAAGTTGAAAGTGAGTCATCATATGACTCTGCTACTAATGATGACTTTGATCATGTAAAAGCCAAAGAAGTTAGCAATATACGAAAAACAGATACAACAGAATGAAGACCTTGATGCAGATGAAGAACATTAATGTAGATATCTGACAAGTCAAATGTTACAAAATGGTCATGAGTACCTAAACGATCCAATGTTAGAACTGGGTCAGAAAATGTTCCTAGGTTGTTGCCAGAGGTGGCACCTACTAGATGGATGCCAATACTGTGATTCAGTGCTGGGAACCGTAACAGATGGTACGCACAGAGATGTTCTGAAATACACTGATAATGAAATACAAGAAAACATTCTATATGCATCCACAGTAACACTCAAAGCCTTCACAGTAGGATTTAATCATTCTAATAGAATTCAAAGGATTCATGGAGAAGTGACAGATGTGGCACTGAGATTTTTAGAACAGTAACACTCAACAGTTGTGGTTTCCTTCCTATTGCCTATATTTTGACAACAAAAAGACCAACCAAAAAAGAAAATAAAAATCTGACAATTTGGCTATTTGTTCATTTGTTGAAGCTTTGTTTCAAACTTTCAAGCAATCTATATACTATCTGAATACATGATGATTGATAACTTCCATCATTTCATGATTGCTGAAGCTTTAGACAATGTATGTCAAATAAACCTTCCAAATATGGTATAAAAATATGTACTCCAGTAAATGTGAAGACATTTTATACCTTGAAATGAAACTCAGCCCCGAAGTCTTTCTCTGTGCAGTGACAAGCCCTATGACTTTGTGACTAGACTTGTATTTACTTCAAAACGTAACCCAAACGTCACATTTGACAACTGGTTCACTAGTTACTCACTGATGTTACACTTGCTGAAAGAACACTAGCTGACAAGCTCAGGAACTATTTGCAAGAAAAAAGCTGAGATTCCTCATAAAATGCTGCAGGTTCACAACAGAAAAATGTGTAATACAATCTTTAGATTTCGGAAATACAATATTGGCCTCCTATATAGCAAAGAAAAACAAAACAGTATTCATTCTGTCAACATTACACCATGATGAAGGAGCTGGGGATATAGCTCAGTGGAATAAGCGCCTGCCTAGCAAGCACAGGGTCCTGAGTTCAATCCCCAGTACCGCCAAAAAAAAAAAAAAAAACATTACACCATGATGATAAGATTACCCGCGAGGCTAGGCATGGTGGTGCACATCCACCTGTAATTTCAACACTGGGCGAAAAAGCAGGAGGAGTTCAAGGCCAGCCAGGACTACATAGAGACTGTCTCAAAAACAACAAAAGACTGATAATGAATCCTCAATATATATGAAGACAGAAATGGTCACATTTTACAACAAAATTGAAGATGGAGTAGATGTTGATGAGTCATGAAGCAACTATGTCACTCAAGACAAAGTGTTGGCCAATAGATGTGTTTTTACTTAGTCTAAATGTGGTGCAGTTTTGTAAATTTAACAAGCATAAAATATCACAAAAATTTTCTTAGAGGATTGGGACTGGAATTGATAAATGATCAATTACAACAGAGAAAGAACAGTATGTATCTGTCCAAATAACTTCGTAAGAAAGAATTCTGGAATAGTCCAGTGAACAGAAAAACAAAGTACCACCAATAACTTCACAGAAAGAGCAGCAAGATGTCTTACCAAAGGCAGGAAAACAAAAACCATGTGCTATCAGTGTAAGTGATACTTGTGTATGGAACATTCTATTGTCATGTGTGGAAACTGCCTTAGGTGTGCTAATTGAAGGAAAGATTGTTTTTGTGGTAAGAGTTTTATTTGTAATTTCACTGTAGTTCACAGAGGAATTTATTTCTGCTGTTGTTATTTAGATTTAGTAACAGCAACATCCAACAAGTTCATGCAGAACATGTTGTTTACTCTAACAGTATATATCTGATATTATATTCCACTGATATTTTATTTTCCTGCTAAGAGGACACTGTATATTATAAGCTTCTGACAAAAGAAGAGAAATGGCAAGTTGATCTGCCAAAGAAAGAAAAGCTAAGCACACGTAGTGTCAGTGTAAGCGATGTGTAAGTATGAAACACACTGCTGTCATGTGTGAAGACTGCCATAGTGTGATAATTGAAGCAAAGATTATTTTGGTGGTCCAGTTTTGTTTGTTTTCAATGCAATTCACATAGGGATTTATTTCTGCTGTTATTTTTATAGATCTTGTAAACAGGCAAATAGTTGATGTTTATTCTGCATACTCATTACATACTAAAGTTTAGTATTTTACTGATATTTTTTCTGTTAAGTATGCACTGTTTAATAAAACTCATAAAATTAAAAATACTAATTCATCAATAGAAATATTCCTAAAAAGTAAATGTGGACATTACACACCTAAATAATGCATTTTTTTTTAAATGCTATGATTCCCCCCAGGGGCTACAAGTGATGATATTCACCATCATCAGTTAACATTAGTCTCTGCATCTTTGCCAGGCACACCAAGAACACAAGGCCTTAACCATTTTATTCCGGTAACATTTCTTTGGATTGGATTTATGCTGAAATTTCTTCCAGTGTATAAATAGGATAAGAATAAAGTCAGGACATTTAAGGAAGGGGTACAATAAATAATCATCATCATCACCCACAAAATACTACAGAGCAAGCTTTTTATATATAGACATCTCAATGAACTTAACTACCAATTTGAATTTTCTCATCCTCAGCCTAAAAATGTAACACATTTTCTATGTCAGCTAACATTACTCATACTGTTAGTACATTATTATTAACCATAGGTTTTTAAATGGTGCCATTAAAGAAAGTTAATAAAATACTGCACCTATACTCTTATCTGGCCACAGATATAAATATAAAAATATATTCTTCACTATAGAAATTTGTAACATATTTTATTTCTTCTTGTTTAAAAAGAAAAAAATGATACCCCCTTTTTGTTTCCATCTCCTACAATCCATCTGCACTTTTAATACCACACCTCTGGGATCTTCTTTCTTCAAACAATTACTACTGCAAAAAGATTCAGCAGCCTGTTTACAGCAATTACTTTATCATCTCTCCCAGATAAGATGATGGAATCAGAAACATCTAAACCAAAGAAAATTTTCTAGCTATCTAAATTTTTTAATCTCCATGACTACTTCAGTAGTCCTTCAATAATAAAGTTACTCTTGAAACTGCAAACCAGAGCTTACTACAGAAACATGAAGTTGAAACTTCTGGTTATATATAAAGTATGATTAAAAATTATAGTGAAAGCTTACATTTTTAACGTTTATTAAAATGATTGAGAGCTATTGCGCCATTAAACCCACTTAAAACACTCCCCTCTTCACTTCAAACACATTTCCCATCACTCTCACCACTTTTGGAAGTAGTTCTGGTCCTCTTTTGTGAATGTCTTTAGTTGCCCTGTCATGGCTGTCCGGGTATCCTGAATGTTTTCGAAACATTTGCCTTTCACAGTCATTTTGATTTTGGGGAAGAACCACAAATTGTGTGGTGACAGATGCAGTGAATACAATGGATGAGGACACACTGTCATGTTTCTGTAAGACTGCCTTTCTACTGGATGGGATGTGGCAGCAACATTTACCACATTTTCGGTCATACCTCACAAAGACGTGAAAGAGAGTTCCGTACTGCCTTCACAATATAGCAAGATTGAGGGGATAAACGTGTCCAAAGTGAGGGAAGTTTTTCAAGGGGGTTAGTGGTAGTGTCTTTTACTACGATAATTTTTAAATTTATGGGTTCCCCCCATTTTCAGTCACACTGCATATCTACAGGCATTCAAAAATGCTATGTAAAATTTACTTGCAATTAATTAGTTCAAAATCCAGATAAAAATCATGCAGTTTAGAATTTCACCACATGAGGGGGCTAAAATTCTATATATCTCAAAATCACCATTAGTACAGTTCTCAAAACAATTTTACCCTTAATTCTTTACAACAGCAACAACAAAAACAAAAAATACACTACCATTACATTGAAATGAAAAACACAATAGTAATTAACACCTGATCCACTTATTCAGGACAAGATTGGAAGGGGAGAAATGACACAGACAAGTCTTCAGTGGAGAACAAGCAGTTAATTATAAATGGGAACTCAGGACTAGTGATTCTGAGAAGTGAAAAGCTAAGGCAGAGAAAAGGTGTAATTAAAAAAAAGTATCACTAAACAGCCTGTGCTTGTGTTTATCAAAACCACTCTGGTTAAGAAAAAAGAAATCTAAAATACTGTTAGAGTTAAGAATTCTGATTCATAACAACTTTCTGGAGGGAACATTCAGTTAAAAGACTTTAGAATAAGCCATTCAAAATTCTCAAAATCAAGTCATTATCACCATCATCTTCATCATTATCATGAGGGCCTGCACAGATTAATAGGTTTTTAAAAGCAGTAAGGATTGCACTACATATTAACAATTATCTGTATTTTCCCCAAATTAATATTTAAATAAAGATAAGAATTAAGTGTATTTCTTTTACCAGTTTGCAACTTAATTTTCTAGATGCTAACTGTTGGTGTTCTTTATATGAGTCATGGGAGTCTTTAAAAATTAAAATTAGCCTAATACTTATTTCAGAGAAACTGACAAAAAGAAATAAAAAGGATAATGCAAACCCATGTGTATCCAAGTTCTAAATCTGGCCTGAAAAGAAATAACCTCTCCTGAAAGTGTAAGAGCAGTTGGAGAAAAAAGCAAATTCTGGACATCTAAGGGAGGGAGAAACAGAGAAAGAGTAACAAGAGATCTTGGTATCTTAACCAGTTAAGTCTCCATTCTTTAATCCTTCTCTTACTTAAGTCTATAAAATGAAGTTTTCAATTATTTTATAGAATTCCAAAATAAGTCTTCTGAAAAGAAAACAGAACAGCACATGTATCCCAGACTCTAGTCCAGGCTCACACTAATTGGCCATGTAAAAACAAGCAAGTGAGTTAACTTTCCAAGTATAAAATGGAAAGGTAAATTCTCTTAAAAGAATTCTAAAGAATTGAGAATTTTGCCACCTCACTGCATCATTTCCAATGTATTATGGGCCACATTTATTATAGCCTGATGAATCCTTTTTTGAGAAACAAATTTCCAAAGTATATAATTGTTCTCTTAAGAACCGGTTTTAATAAAGTTGTTTAAGAAGTGTTTACACACCTAAAGTTACTAGATAAATGTCGCACTCTACTAAAGCTTAATCAGCAGCCAAGCAGATACACTCTCCAGATACACTCTCCTGGTTCCTCTGCACTACAGAAGAAACAAAGCAGAAGACAGATAGGTGAAGTACACTACTGGGAGGTACATGCTGCTCAGTGTTTCCATGTAGACCACCACCAAAAAAAAAAAAAAAAAAGTGGGTTTTTTCTAACCAAATTCCAAGTCTCTATGGCTTCAAATCACCTCTTCAAAAAAAATTTTTTTTTTTTTGTCTTCTTCAGACAGGGTTATCACCATGCAGTTCAGGCTGGTCTTGAGCTCACTTTGCAGCCCAGGCTGGTCTTGAACTTGCAACAATCCTCCTGCCTCAGCCTCCCAAGGGCATGCATCACTATGCCCAGCTAGAAGTAGTGTGTTCTGCAGGTATGCAAGGAGGTTTTGGGGGCTTTCTTGTTTTTTGTCTTCTTTGAGATAGGGTCTCACTATGCAGCTCAGGCTGGCCTTGAACTCATTTTGTAGCACAGGCTGGTCTGGAACTCACAATAATCCTCCTGCCTCAGCCTCTGGGAGTACAAGCATGCACCTCACCTCTAAAATTAAGACTGCTTCTGAAGATGTATTCACACCAAATGGATAATGTTTTTTCTTCCTTCATGGAACACCGAGAGGCATCTTATAAAAAAAATCACTTGTGAGATAAAATAAGGTACCTTTAGAATAACTATAAGTATAGAGCCTTGTAGAAAAAGAAGTTATTAGGTAGATCTCTATTCTAACAGTATGTGGTATAATCAGGGTCTCTGTCACTGATTCCTGGTCATATAACTTAAAACCTCCAAATGGAATTCCTAGCTGATAGTATAGTATCTTCTGCTATTGATAATGAAGCCCTTTAACACACTTGGGCTTATGCTAATGAGGTTAACTAGGGTGGCCCCCACTGTCTGAGGAAGCTCTGAATCTCCCTGTCCAACACCATACTCCATCCAGTCACATCCTTTATAAAAAACTGGTGAAGTACGTTTTTCTGAGCTGTATGAGTCATCCTAGCAAATTTATCAAATCAAATGGGAGTGGAGAAGAGGGGGTCCCCCAGAACCTGTTGTTCGTAATCTACTGATCAAAAAGAACACATGTCATGGACAGCAAGAATGTGAGAACCCCAGCGTGGTGGTGCATACCTGTAATCTCAGCACTCAGGAGGCTGAGGCAGGAGGATCAACATGGTTTAAGGTGAGCCTGCAAAGTGAGTTCAAGGCTAGCCTGAACTGCATATGAAACCCTGTCTTGAAAAGACCAAAAAACCCCAAAAGAATGGGCAAGTCTTGTGGGACTGAAACTTTAATCTGTAGAAACGGAGAGACAATGTCAGAATTCAAGTAAATTACAGTATACCCAGTTGGTATACACTGGTATATGGGGGGGGGGGGGATGTGGTCAAAGAAATGTTTCATATTTGAAAAAAAGTGGTTTTTTTCCTTTCTTGAGTAAGGCAAAAAAGACAAAAATCTACTAAACCTAGTACTTTCTCACTATATAGATTCTCTAGTCTAGAAAAGCCAAAAACAAATTTTATATGTACAATGAACACAGGTAAACTGAACCAAAATATAAATTATTAAAAAAAACCTCAAGTGGTAAGAAATTAATTGTGATTTAGGAAAAAGATGATTAAGAGTTTACTTTTGTAGAAATAAAGGCTTAAATTCTTTGGTATCAGCTCCTTCTCCAATTTCCTCATTATTCTGAGGCAAATATTTAGAGCATTGCATCTGTCTGTGGTTGTTTTATATGTCTGCACTAGACAACAATGCTAAGAAGCCCACTAAAAGTTACCAACAACCACCTTCTCCACTAATGAGATAAACTAATCAAAAGGATTTATCGAAAGAAATAGCATTTCCCATTTTTCAATCAGACTACTGGTTCAAAGGAATCCCTAGTAGACTCAAAATCTATTTGAAGAAAAGCCTATTTACTAACACACTGGAGAATTTTCTTATTTTCTTGAAAACAGATGCCAACTTCATACAACAGTCTTGGGTATTTGTAAATACAGTTGTAAAAATATGGTTTTGTTTTTAAATAAAAGGAACATTTCTTGGTAAGTGCTTTAAAATTAATATCACTCCTAAAATTTTAGTCATGTGCCATTCAAAGCATTACTTACAGGAAGTTTTCCAGCTACAAGGACAACACACTTTATACAGGGAAAAGATAAAGCAGGTTATCAGAATAGTGTAGAAGTTCTTACTATTTATTACATATATTAATTTTGAGTCAATGTTTCTTCACTTAATTGTGTCCCCTTGGGGAAATTTTTATTATTTTTCATTTTTACTAGTACAAATCTGCAGCACATTAATCACTGCATACATCATGGGGAGTTTAAATGTTTTGTTTTTAATTGTTTAAACTGTTAAAAATTTAGAACTGCTAAAACTCAAGAACTCTCAAGAACTCTTAAGTCACAACCTACTATCTCTCCCATCTACTCTGTACAACTAAGACAAGTCTTTAAAAAGACATGGCTCCTTCACCTCCTGGCTAATGTCTGGATGCCAATACTCAGATCTTATCTCCTCCTAGTAGAACTGAAGAGGCCAAATTCCAGGTGAGCAGTCAAAAAAAGCAGGGGTTCTTTTCCTTATGTTCCTATCCCACTTTCAAAGAATGCAGGCTCTATTCCAGAGTCATCAAACTAATCAATAAAGGTCCCAACTATTCTTGGTCTATCTACCTAAGATGATTTTGCCTAAGGTGGTGAGAAGCAGTTTTTAAAAGGAACTGACTTTATCTGAAACAGCACAAGAAAGTTTAAGCCTAACAATGCTCTTGGAAACCATGGTGATTTTTAGTAACGAAAAAAACAAGAACACATTGGTAGCTACTCTCAGTGAAAAGCAACAAGCTAAACCATTAGGCTAGCTGGTACAAAGAACCAGGAAAAAGAGGCAGCTAAGATGAGCCATTACCAGGGTCAGAACCTCAAAAACTGGCCTCAAAAGCCACTCCTTATTCAAACTGAACCAGAAATATGAGCAATTTATACCCCAGGGCATTGCTGAAAACAATACAGCAATCAACTAGCAATTAATGGAGCCTAAAAAATAGGTATGATACAATAGACATCTTTACATAGACTACAGAAAGACAAAGAGATACCCACCAAACCAATGCCCTTACTAACTCAATCACTTCACTTTCCCTCTGTGGGGAAAACATGGTTAATATTCAAACCGAATTCAACAGTAACTAGGAATAATTCTGATCACTACATCCGTGGAATTATGCTCAAATTTAATGTCTGGCAAAGTATTTTTCAAATTTTAAAGCAGAGCACGTATACTGGGTATCATCACTACTTAACAGAACTATCAGGTGATGAAAAAAATAGCACAGAAAAAGGCAAGATACGTAAGTAATATTCACAACATTTCACTGGTATGAATTAAAATGTTTCGTAGAACCTCGAATGCCACAGAAGACAGTTTTGAAGGAAATGGTTTAACATGCTCATGATATACTGAAATCCTACTTTTTAAACTAATAAAACCAGTAATTAGGTATAACAAGAATGTAAGAACATAACATAAATGTACAACGTTTCTGTGCAAGGAAATCAGGCCTCTTTTTTTTTTTTTTGCTATGCTGGGGATCAAACCCAGGGCTTCACACATCTAAGCAAGGGCTCTAACACTGACCCAAGCCTTTACATTTCCATTACATTTTTGTACAACAGAGCAAAAGAGAGGAACATAGACATGCAGGAAAGAGTACCTTTGTTGACGATGGTGGTGTAGGAAAATTAAGCCAGGCTGGAGCAAAGTCATGCTGCGCCATTTAGGTCCAGTCTCTCCAACTCAGTGAAACAAGGCTTCAACACCTCATGGCAAGTCCCTGTCATACAAAAAATGGAAGGAATTAGACCTGCAGACCTTGGCTAAAATTAACTCCTTATGCTAAACTTCTTTTAATTATAATTAGTATAATACTATATATAAGATTTCACTTAAAACTGTTAAATAATAATTCTAAGAGGCCTTTGCTCTGAACTAAGCTCCCACACTAGGCCCCAATAGACCAGACCAAAAATCAAAATGGAGTCACTCTTACTAAAGGTTCCACATCTCTAAACTTAGATATCACTACACTTAGAAACTAAATTTTAATCTGGACTTCCAAGAAAAACAGGGCCAGCATATTAGCCATGTCTCCCAAATCAGCATCACAATGAAGTTCCCTCTACATTAATTCTCCCCTCCAAAAGAAACCTGAAGCAACCTGAAGCAACCAGTTACTTTTCTCGTTCTTCTTCTCCGTCCCCACCTTACTATACTAGACTAACTTTGAAGTTACCAATCTTCTTTGTTTTCCCCGCACTTTCCTGTCTGTAAAACCAACCTATACTCAGTCCATCAAAATGGTTATTCTACCTTATAAGGATTTTAAAACACCAAATAATAAAAAAATAAATAAAACCAGTTAAAATCCTTTAAATTGTAAATATGTCTTTCCACACAATAAAAACCTAGAAAAGCAAAACTATAATAATGAATACTAAATCAGCTGCAAAGGTTGGAGGGGATGACTGCAAGAGGCAGATGGAATTTCTTGTACAATGGGACATCTTGACTATAACTGTACATATCAAAATTTATCAAACTGTACATATAAATCTGGTGGTAACTTTTTGTAAATTCTACCTCAGAAAAGCTTATTTTTAAAAATCAAATAGACCACTACACTAACTGCTTTCCTGATACGAATATAAAGTACACAGTACCACCAATGATATACTGTATTCTTGCCCATAATCCAAATTTAATCTAAAATATTATTAACTATGCTTTAGCAGGAAATTCAAGAACAATAACTTAAAGTACATCTGGGCAAAGTAATCCACCAAATCCAAAATCACAGAATGTTCTAAAGGTTATAAAACAAAGGGAAAAACTCTACAGCTTCACTTACTGTTCGTTACTTGTTTTTATCACCAGTGCTGAAAGTCACCTAGCTAAGCAATATTCTCATTACTTTTACTACAGACAATACTGCTGACATACAGAGTAGGATCAAAATGGTAACAACTGCCCAAGCTGTTTTTCAACAACCTAGAGGTAGCTCAAAATTGGTTGAAACCACTAGACCTTCACTTGGATCTACAAAACTTTATGATGAGTGATCTTTTGACATCGCAGGGCCAAACCAATACCCTGAGAGAACACTTAATACCACCATCATTTTCCAAACATACATCCTATGAAGCCATGAAGTTTGATTACACAATACACATGCATACCACTGTTTACTCTTCCAACCACCAATCATGTTTCTGCATGCTTTACACCACCATGTCTTTTTTTATTCCATAAATACTCCCAATCCCATCTTCAGTAATACAGATTTAAGACTTGGATCTCGATAAAACTGGGCCACCTTTAAATGAGCACTTTCTCTTTTGCAAAAATTAACTGGCTTACAGCACCACAAACAATACTGGCCTAGTCTGATAATAAATGATCTGGTTTCAAAAAATATACCAGTGAAATATAATGTATATACCTTCTATAGATCCTCTTAATGAAGTTTTAAAAAAATACAATAATGATTTTGAATGTTTCGAACATGAGAAATTGAGATAATGACTATGCTAATTACTCTGGGATCTTACCATTATACATTATACACATGTACTGAAATGTCACAGCCTACTTCATATGTATGTACAACTGTCGTTCCAAAAACCAACAGTTATGTATTTTTTGTAACCCCAATAAAAAATCTCAACATGAAACTTTTGACAGAAAATATGGGATAAAGCTTCAGGACCCTGGATTCTGGAAGATTCTTAGGTGACAACAAAACCATGAATAATAGGACAAACATGTAGTCTAGTATTTAGAATATATAAAGAACAATTACAATTCAACAAAAGGGACAACTTAATTTAAAAATAGGCAAACAACTTGGATTGATATTCCTCTGAAGAAGATCTATAAATGGCCAATTAAGTACAAAAAATACATTCAACATCATTGGTCATTAGAGATGTGCAAATCAAAACCACCATAATAGTTTACACCTATTAGGATAGCTACATAATCAAAAAGAAGGTGAGACAACCAGCGCTGGCAAAGGTGTGAAGCAATTGGAACCCTTGTACATTGTTGGTGTGAAGATAAAATGGTGCAACCACCGTGGATAATACTTTGGCAATTCTCCATAAACTTAGAATACTCTGGAGTATACTCAAATACTTATACACCAATGCTCACACAGCAGCACTATTCAAAGAAGTCAAAAAGTAGAATCATCCCCTATGTCTATAAACAGACGAATGAACAAAATATGGCACAGACATACAATGAAATGTTGACTATAAAAAGGGGTAGAGTACCAGTACATACTGTAAGTACAAACCTGGAAAACATCCTAAGTGAAAAGCAGACACAAAAAATCACACAATGTATGTATAATTCCAGTTATATGATCTATATTATATTAATTTGTAAATACATAAAAAGCAGATGGGTTGTTGCCAGGGACTGTTGAGAGGGCAGAATTTCATAGTGGTAGTTTCAAAACCCTGGAATGTGCTAAATGCCAAAACTGTAAATGGTTAACTATGTGACTTTTATCTCTAGGAAAAAATGGGTGTATACACTACTACAATTACCCTTGAATACAGTAAACCACAAATGTAGAGATGTAAGTATATGTATTTGAGGGGATTCCTCAAGTTTTATTAATTATAACTTCGCAATAAAATAGCCTGGAAAACACTACTTTAAAAATATTAAGGGAATACAGTGTCACCAGTGAAAGACCAATTTGACATGTGTACCTCAAGGCAGAATGTAACAAACCAAACAAGTACTGTAACTCTTCTGTAATATTCTACACCAAAGATGTATAGCCTCAACATAAGGAAAGCCAAGTTGAGACATACTAAAATAACGGGCCCAAAATCTTCCAGATTATCAAGTCATAAAAGAAAAATGAGAAAAGAAAAATAAGGAAGAAAAAATGGAAACAAAGCCTTTGTAAATGGGGAGGAAAAGAGGGGTTGAACGCAGGGTAGTGCGATGGCAAAAAAAAAAAAAAAAAAAAAAAAACAACCAATCAAGTTATATCATGTACAGGTACATACTCTCTACGATGAATGACATCATTACATATACCTAAAATTTACCAATAAGAACCATAAAAATAAGTAAAAGAAAATAATTTTTAAAATGTAGTCAAGCTATGAAAGATGTTCACAATTTTTAACAGTAAGTTAACTTTGACAAGTATGTGCTGACCTTTTATTCCACTAAATTATTTGCTTCATCGTTACTAGCATTTAGTAGGTATCTCTTGAGTATTAAGTGATTTCCAGACTTCCCTTCATCTTCTCTTTAGATTCTAATTCAACAGTACTTAGGCAGAGCCTAGAAAGCTTTTTAAATAAACACTAAGAGTTATAAACACAAGATAAATAATCTTTAAAAAAATTCTTTGCATGGCCTCTAAATGTAAGAAAAAAATTTGATTGCTTGTTGTACTTTTGGTCATGAAAGTATCCAATTATTTTGGCCTGTTAGCAAACTAAGTGCTTAGACACAGATCAACTGTTCGTAACATAAAACAATATTAATGGCTGAGCATGGGGGCACACACCTATAATCCCAGCACTTGGGAGGCCAAGGCAGGAGAATCACTGCAAATTCAAGACCAGCCTGGGCTACAAAGTGAGCTCAAGACCAGCCTGAACTGCACAGCAAGACCCTGTCTCAAAGACCAAGAAATTTAAAAAAAATAAAAATAAATTTCATAAGAAATCTAGGGATTTAGAAATATTCCATTCTAATGCCATTTTTACTTGAAATGTAACATACCAATCCTTTTCAGTTTCCTGTAAGTTATCCTTAGAATCTTTCTATGCTTTAATTATTGGGGGGCGGGTTGTCATAAAAAAGTTGAACAAGGAGTTAAGCATGGTAGTGCATGCCTGTAATCACAGCAGTCTTGCGAGTCTGAGTCAGGAGGACTGCAATTCCGGCCCAGCTTGGCCAACTCAGACACTCAATCCTGTTCTCAAATTTTTTTTTAAAAGGGATGGCAATTTGGATCAATATAAAGGTCCCAAATTTAATCCCCATTACTACACTCAAAAACTGTAAGTTACAAAAACTGTAATATTTGTTATATGTGAAAATAAATGTAAATATAAATATATACTCATGCATCAATGTGTATGTTCATCTCTCCAGAAAAGAAAGTATTTTTTTCAAAAAAAGCATACTTTGGAAACTGGATGTTTTTAATACTCAATTTTGAAACTTACTAAGGCAGCAATAAATGAAATGTTAAGTGAACAACTTTCAAACTTTACAAAGAAAACTGGAGGAGAGGAAATCATACAAGGATGGATGTGTAGTTCAGTTATAGAGTGCCTAACTTCTCCAAGCCCCTGGGTTTGATCCCCAGCATACAAAAACAAACAAAATTAAACCAACTTAATTCTCTACCCACAAAACATGAACATTACTCCTTCAAGTAAACAAATTTATGCTTACTGGATTTCTTGTTCTTCACAAAACTGAAGCATGATAAATCTTTCCTAAATCAGGCTATGGGATCCTTTTTTAAGGTCTGATAAAAGTATGCTTTGATTTATAATTATATTCCAAACAATGATTAACTGGGATAAAATTTAATTCCAACAGACCTTACTGAATGGCCTAGCAACCAGGCTCGGAGGATAATTCAATCTCTAAGAACTAGCATGTGAACAAAAACAAGTAATTTTAAACAACTTGCTGCTTCAAATCTTTTCAGGTGAATGGTTGATATAACCAATTATTTACCAAAAAAGTGCCATTACAATAGTTCAAATACAGTAGAGCTCAGAAGGAAAAATAGGCTAAGAATAGCTTTAAAAGAAGCAGAATTGGAAATGTTTGTTTTTTTGGTTTTTGAGACAAGAGTCTCCGTTCGGGGTGGTCTGAAACTCATAGTCCATACTAGTCTCAAACTAGAGACAACCCTCCTGCCTCACTCAACCCGAGTACAATGACATACCTGACTTTCACAGTTGGCTACAAAAAAAAAAAAAAGAGTATCACTAATAGTTTTACTTCACAGGGAATAGTGCTATGTACAACACATGTAAGTACAATGACATGTAAATATGGGAGGGAGAACAAATGGGGAGGGGGGCAGGAGGAAGGACTGATTTTGGTTCTCTCAGAATTGTAAGCAACCATCACCACAGAGATGTAACTTTTCAGGTTTCTGTAATTTAATAAGTAATTAAATAACCACTGCTCCACACACAAAACTCCCAGGTTTTTATCACCTCTTCAACATGAATAATCATCAAATGTATTTTAAAAGACAGCAATATAAGACATCATTAAAAACTATTAATAAAAAGAAAACAAATAATTTAACCAGCAAGATATTTAAAATTCCAAGAATAACTTCTAGAGACACACACAAAATAGTGCCCACCTACAATGATTTTTTTAAAAAAATGTTTTACATGAAAGCAAAAAACACAAATAAGACTCGGCAAGGTGACAAACTAAGGCTAGTGCAATAAAGTCCAGGTCAGCCTGGGCAACTTAGTGAAATCCTATTTCCAAACATATATACATATATATATGTATTGAGACTGGGTTTCAATATGTAGTTCAGACTAGCCTTGAATTCACTATGGCCTCTATCTTGCAGTGATCCTCCTGACTCAGTCTCTCAAATGCTGGGATTACAGACATAAATCACCATGCCCTGCTCAAAATATTTTTTAAAAAATGGATGGCGGAGCTCAGTGACAGAATGCTTGCCTACAATGTGCAGGGTCTAATGAAGCTTAATCCCAAGAACTGCAAAAAATAAAGTAACTTGAGCAAAACTTGTAAACTGTTTTTCTTTTACATATTCTCCCTTCACTGGGAGGCCTAGTCATCTTTGAAGAACAGAATGTTCACTAGTCTGCTTTACTAAAGTTCCTGACCTAAATTTGCAAATTAAGGCCCCATATTGATCCTTACTCAAATGAAAATAGGTAATAAGCAAGTGTCACAAGCTATATAAATTACTACCTAATGTTTTTTAACTTCCATTTCTATTAAAAACATCCCTACAGATGGCAAAATTGCTCTACTAGACAATTCTGAGGATAGGGTGAGTCCATTT